>WNWK01004641.1:0-25000 GCA_009830355.1 Cherax destructor | reverse complement strand
GCTCATCTCTCGCCTGAACCATCCTGGATAGATATGTCATTTCAGCAGAGCTTTCAACACAGGAGGGATGTGGGAGGCGTTACTGTTATGTACAAGGCCAACATTGTCAAAGTACCACACTTGGTTCCACTTCGAGGACAGTGAGAAGCAAGCTTCTATACCACAAGACGGGCAGAAAGCAGCAACTTCACTCTGGCTGTACCCTTCTCCAGAACATCACTTCCTCTGAGATCATTTATCCCCAGGATGACTCGAGTCTGGAACACATTCGTACAGCATAATGTTGTCAACGAGCTAAAGTCAGTTGATAAAATGAAAATGCTGGCCCACAGATGGCTCCAACTTCATCGTGTTCCCTACTTGTATATTTCATAACAATAAAAATGTTTTCAAATGAGCTGATGTAGGTAACAGCTCTTAGCTTATCAATAAAGTTAGGAATCCTTAACTTGTCAACAGCCTATCAATAAAGTTAGGCATCCTTAACCTAATTTTGTCAAACCCTGTGTAAAGAGAGAGAGAGAGAGAGAGAGAGAGAGAGAGAGAGAGAGATATACTATTGCTTATGTTCTCTGAACGTTGCACCATCTCATTATAATTCCAAAAAGCTCTCGTAGAGAGATTATATGGCTACGTGTCACTATGAGTACAACCACAAAATTCTCCAAAGAGTCCAGTAAAGGGACTCTCATCATACTGACTTCAAGAAAAAAAAAAAGGTCCAGTGATCCCAATTATGTTGTATTTTGTTATAAAGGTTTTGACTCAGCCTATGCATTTCCTCATCTTCTACAACGTCTGCAAGAACAAGGTTCACAAGGTTCACACTCACGCTCCAGTAGTAATGAACCTCCAGTGTAGAGACCCGTCGTTCACTGATGTATTTTCTGTGTTGAATGCTGCTCACCTCCTGATCCAAAAAATCCAACGAGGTGAGACAAAGTGATAAGGTAAGACTTCTGTTAGACAATATGAGAAATCCTTTAAAGACGTGTGAAAAAAAAAAACTGTGCCCAAGCTAAGGTGTGGCATGTGATCTCCATGCAACAGAGGCACAAAAACAACAACAACAAAATTGAACCATGCCGGTTAAAAAAAAAAACTGTCTAAATCCTAATATATTATTACTAATGCAGCTCTTATTAAAAGTAATAGATAACATGAATAGCAATCAACATTAAATGTGGCATTATCCTCTCTCGTGATCTGGAGGAAGCGGAGAAGGAGCTAGTTGGAATCTTTCCGATCACCTGTGCCAATTTCTCCCATGGCACTCAACTATCATCCATCTGACTATGTATTCAATATAAACCAGCGACATGATTGTTGATACAAATGTTAATATGGCTGAAGCTCTGACAATTAGAGGTAGCATGCTAGGTTCCTTCTAAGAGATCTTGCCTCATGACTGATAAAATATATCGGCAGGTGATAATGATGGAAACTAAAGAGAGGTGCTAAAGTTGGAGACAGAGTAAGCTATTACACGGAAGTGATTAACAGCAGACTACTTCTCACTGGGCAGCAGAGAGCATCAGCCACTCACAAGTACTCCACTACCAACTATATGCAGTGAAAATATCATTACTGGATGAATAAGGAAACATTCGCAAGGAAAACAAAGATACATTAGTGCAAATATTACGCGTCCACACAGTATAACACCAGATAGTGAGAGTGGATGCACCTGGCTTATCTAACATTTCCTCTGCTCCTCTGCAGAAACTAATCAAACACTTGCAACAAACATTTCGAACAGACGAATTTTATGATAATGTCTGATGAGGTCTTAGTAATAATTAATATATACTGAGATACGTCAGCCAATGCATGTGAAAGACAGCGGCGAGTTGGAAGTACTTTTGCTTCAGTTGTTCTCTCCACACGAACACCGCCTACCAACACGGAGGCAATTGTGAGAAATACAGAAAAAGAAGTCCTTAACAAGGCTTCTCTGGTGGTTTTATTATGAGTGACATTACAAAAATGATAGGTCCTATGAGGGTTTCTCTCATGATGATATTACTATCAAGAGTTTCATGCTTAAATCAGAGGTTGGTAGACGAGTTTGGTAATGTAAAAGAAGAAAATTATAAGTGAACATAAGAAAGAGTAAGGTGATGAGGATAACAGAAAATTTGGGTAATGAAAGATTGGATATCAGATTGGAGGGAGTATTTGGGAGTGGACTTGTGAGCAGATGGGTCAATGAAAGACGACGTGAATCATTGAATTTATGAGGGGGTGTACTGAGGAGTCTGTGGAGACAAAGAACGTTATCCATGGAAGCAAAGAAGAGAATGTATGAGAGTACAGGCGTGAAGCATGGGTGGTGAATGTTTCAACAAGAAGGCTGGAGGCAGTGGAGATGTCATATCTGAGGGCAATGTGTGGTGTGAATATAGTGCAGAGAATCCATAATTTGGAAATGAGGAGGTGTGGGGTTATTAAAAGTATTATCCAGAGCTGAGGACGGGTGTTGAGGTGGTTCGGACATTTAGAGAGGATGGAACGAAATAGAATTACTTTTAGAGCGCATAAGTCTGTAGTGGAGGGAAGGCGGGGTAGGGGTCGGCCTAGGATTGGCTGGAGGGAGGGAGGGGGGTAAAGAAGGTTTTGTATGCTCACTCACGCTTGCTGGACTTCCAGCAAGCGTGAGTGAGCATGTTAAATATGAACGAGTGGAGACTTGACGTGTTTTTGGAGTGTGAGCAAAGTAACATTTATGAAGGGATTCAGGGAAACCAGCAGACCGGACTTGAGTCCTGGAGGTTGGAAGTACAGTGTCTGCACTCTGAAGGAGGGGTGTTAATGTTGCAGTTTTTTAACTGTAGTGTAAGCTCGCCTCTTGCAAAACAGTGATGAAGTGAATGATGATGAAAGTGTTTCGGCTCTTTCGGGTCACCTTGCCTTGGCGGGAAACGGCCGATGTGTTAGTAAAAAAAATGCTAGGTAAAATTATCAGTCTTAGTTACTATACTGATGTGTTCAGAGTTCTTATGTATTGTGATTGAAAAACACAACCCGTTCCTAAAATTCAGATGGAGAGCTTTGATTGCACAGTTATTGACATCAATGCATCAGCACTCAGTCCATGTGATAAATATTTCTACCTGCCAGGTATGCATGTAGTCATATTTTGTGACAGTGTCGTACCTGTATAACAGAGGCAAAGTTAAATCCTTAGAAACTGTAAAGAGAATTTCCCTGACCTGGAAACCATACTAATGAGACCAGCTGCTTCTCAAGCAGCTGGTCTTAATGATGCTGGGATATTTTTTCAGTGCTCTTTATGGATCTCAGTCAGTTGCTCTGATCATCAATCTACGTTTTGAAATCTTCAAGAAGAAAGTAGCAGCAACATCAATCGAAAATATTTCGCCGACATAACGGCATTGCATCTCCAACGTGTCCATCTTCAGGTCATGCTTTGGAAAGCTGCAGATAAGCAGCCACCACCTGGGGGCATTATAGTCTTTGACTGGAAAATAAGTGATAGTTACCCTGTAGCTGCACCTCCTGGTCCTCTGTCCCTCCAGTAGTGCCAAGGTTGTCGCATCCAACAGCCAAGATCAAAAAGTGAGCTAAAAAAAAAGGTGCAAGCGTTTTGCTGTTGCTGGTGTATCGTGCACAAGCTGCTGCTGGTGTATCGTGCACAAGCTGCTGCTGGTGTATCGTGCACAAGCTGCTGCTGCTGTATCGTGCACAAGCTGCTGCTGGTGTATCGTGCACAAGCTGCTGCTGGTGTATCGTGCACAAGCTGCTGCTGGTGTATCGTGCACAAGCTGCTGCTGGTGTATCGTGCACATGCTGCTGCTGGTGTATCGTGCACAAACTGCTACTGGTGTATCGTGCACATGCTGCTGCTGGTGTATCGTGCACATGCTGCTGCTGGTATATCGTGCACAAGCTGCTGCTGGTGTATCGTGCACATGCTGTTGCTGGTGTATCGTGCACATGCTGCTGCTGGTGTATCGTGCACAAGCTGCTGCTGGTGTATCGTGCACAAGCTGCTGCTGGTGTATCGTGCACATGCTGCTGCTGGTGTATCGTGCACATGCTGCTGCTAGTGTATCGTGCACAAGCTGCTGCTGGTGTATCGTGCACAAGCTGCTGCTTGTGTATCGTGCACAAGCTGCTGCTGGTGTATCGTGCACAAGCTGCTGCTGGTGTATCGTGCACAAGCTGATGCTGGTGTATCGTGCACAAGCTGCTGCTGGTGTATCGTGCACATGCTGCTGCTGGTATATCGTGCACAAGCTGCTGCTGGTGTATCGTGCACATGCTGTTGCTGGTGTATCGTGCACATGCTGCTGCTGGTGTATCGTGCACAAGCTGCTGCTGGTGTATCGTGCACAAGCTGCTGCTGGTGTATCGTGCACATGCTGCTGCTGGTATATCGTGCACAAGCTGCTGCTGGTGTATCGTGCACATGCTGTTGCTGGTGTATCGTGCACATGCTGCTGCTGATGTATCGTGCACAAGCTGCTGCTGGTGTATCGTGCACAAGCTGCTGCTGGTGTATCGTGCACATGCTGCTGCTTGTGTATCGTGCACAAGCTGCTGCTGGTGTATCGTGCACATGCTGATGCTGGTGTATCGTGCACATGCTGCTGCTGGTGTATCGTGCACAAGCTGCTGCTGGTGTATCGTGCACAAGCTGCTGCTGGTGTATCGTGCACATGCTGCTGCTGGTGTATCGTGCACATGCTGCTGCTGGTGTATCGTGCACATGCTGCTGCTGGTATATCGTGCACAAGCTGCTGCTGGTGTATCGTGCACATGCTGTTGCTGGTGTATCGTGCACAAGCTGCTGCTGGTGTATCGTGCACAAGCTGCTGCTGGTGTATCGTGCACATGCTGCTGCTGGTATATCGTGCACAAGCTGCTGCTGGTGTATCGTGCACATGCTGTTGCTGGTGTATCGTGCACATGCTGCTGCTGATGTATCGTGCACAAGCTGCTGCTGGTGTATCGTGCACAAGCTGCTGCTGGTGTATCGTGCACATGCTGCTGCTTGTGTATCGTGCACAAGCTGCTGCTGGTGTATCGTGCACATGCTGATGCTGGTGTATCGTGCACATGCTGCTGCTGGTGTATCGTGCACAAGCTGCTGCTGGTGCATCGTGCACAAGCTGCTGCTGGTGTATCGTGCACATGCTGCTGCTGGTGTATCGTGCACATGCTGCTGCTGGTATATCGTGCACAAGCTGCTGCTGGTGTATCGTGCACATGCTGTTGCTGGTGTATCGTGCACAAGCTGCTGCTGGTGTATCGTGCACAAGCTGCTGCTGGTGTATCGTGCACATGCTGTTGCTGGTGTATCGTGCACATGCTGCTGCTGGTGTATCGTGCACATGCTGCTGCTGGTGTATCGTGCACAAGCTGCTGCTGGTGTATCGTGCACATGTTGCTGCTGGTGTATCGTGCACAAGCTGCTGCTGGTGTATCGTGCACAAGCTGCTGCTGGTGTATCGTGCACAAGCTGCTGCTGGTGTATCGTGCACAAGCTGCTGCTGGTGTATCGTGCACATGTTGCTGCTGGTGTATCGTGCACAAGCTGCTGCTGGTGTATCGTGCACAAGCTGCTGCTGGTGTATCGTGCACATGCTGCTGCCACTGCTCAGCTGCTGAGCAGTGTAACTCCTTTACTAACGCTGCCATGGACGATGGAAAGGATGAAACTGAGCAACTATGGTAAGCTATTTAGACTGCATTCGGTTTTATAATGTTTATATTCATTTGAACTGAGTTTCGTTTGATATTCTTACTATTATCAGTTATGTTTTTGTCTATAGCACATAATTTGTGCTAAACATTTATACTGACTCGATAACCAACTTGTTAACCTTTAATGTACAAAGCTTTCTCTTCAATCTAGACTCTGGGGATTATTTACCATGTATATTTTAGGTCATGTTTCAAGTAGTTTTGTAGCTATTTAATATTTATAATTTTATACGACAGCAAACTATTTTTTATCTAAAATCAACATTAGTTATTATTTAGAAAGACCTGCTGCATTTTGCAACAGGTTCAACGACAATGCACTGTGTCACTGTTCTGAATACGATGCTTAGGTGTTGAACTTAAAAAAAATCTTCCTGGCGAACTCTTACTAATCGACAGCCTTCAATTTCTTGAATAGGAAAACTGTTTTTTTAGACATGTGAATAATGTAAAAAATCATATTAGAAGAGAAATTATGGCTAAAAAAAACTGTGTACCTATTTCTGTGGCAGCCATCTATGATGTCTGTAAATTCTGAAAAATTCTTATTGCTGCCATGTCGGCATTTATCGGGTCCTGTATAAGCGACCCATAACGACAATAAATCTGTCAAACAATGGACTACCAACACATCCAGGTTCACCAATAAACTAGCAAGGAGGCTGCCGCACTAAGAGCCGTGGGCAAAAAGTTAATGTGTCCCACAGCACGCCACAAGTCACTTACCGGTCAGGAGCACCGGCAAGCAGGTACTGTACCTGAGGGGCAGGTACTGTACCTGAGGGGCAGGTACTGTACCTGAGGGGCAGGTACTGTACCTGAGGGGCAGGTACTGTACCTGAGGGGCAAGTACTGTACCTGAGGGGCAGGTCATCAGTCTACAGATAAGTCTTGTTAAATGAGGAACAAACACCCAGATTCTGTCGAAGTACACAAGACTTACCGAGTACATAACATTTCACATATCTATGCATGTGGCCCATGAACTCACTGAGGCAGGAGTCTGCTCTAAAGCGAGTTGAGCAAAGATGTACATATATGCATACACGATCAAAAAATATCCGAGACTGTTATAAATTAAAAAAAGGTCAATATAATTTACTATTAAACGAAATCATCAGTACTGTCGTAATGTCATTGTTACCAGTGTAACATTATCAGTGTTATTAAAAAATACTTTAACCTGTCTTCAAAGGTAAGGATAAACACCAAGATAAGAATAAATATCAGAGTAAAGAGGGCAAGGATAAATAAAGGCACTGACAGACATCATGGAAAAAATGCAACAGGAAAGTTAAATGATAAAGTCAGACACATAAAAATAAGGAAGAACAATTAACCAAGGCAAGATAACGAGAGAGAAAATTAAGATTAATCTAGAAGGCAGTGGTCCCTACTGTTTTATAACGGAGTTAAAATGACAACCATCTTAATTCCTCTCTCTCTCTCCCCTCCCCCCCCCTCTCTTTCTCTCCACCGTCTACTTTCGCACTATTTCACCTTACAGTGCCATCTGCTGCTTCCCACACCCAGATTGCACCACCACTTTCTTTCCTATGTCATTCAATACGCTATACAACCTCACCCTACCAAGCACTGTAGCCTCTCACTGTCGACCTTTCCCATCACACCACCAACATCACTTCAACTATCTGGCAAACTAACACCAATTCCTCTCCCCAGAGATATCTTTCTGCCTAATTTAACCTAATTAAAGAGTGAGGAACCCCATTATTAATGAAGTTCTCATAATCGTAGTAGGGCGCATTCACACTTGCTACAGTCGTGACCAAACACGAGGCTTCTTCCTGAAGATGCAACTTCAACAACTTCGCACTTATCACGTAATTACCAGAGTGATAAACTTGCCGGACACTCACTCGTGTAACTCTATAAACACTGTATATACACCTGTGTATATACATTTTATATACACAGGTTTGTATGTACACTGATAATGTATATAAACAGCTGTATATAGTTCAGTTTATGTACACAGTTTACTTTAATCCATACTTATATGATTAAAGTATTATGAATGTTAACTGTGCTAGTGAATTGTTTCACTAATGACCCTCGTAGTCTAGGCTTTCAACCTAAGAGATTAATTGTCTCTGTAGGCTAGGCTAATTACATGAACGCTAGCATTAACGAAATGCTCGAAGTCTTATGCAATAATTAATAATAATAACTTCACTAAAACTATTAGCCCTATAGTTGGTCCGTTAATTAGATTTAACGCCTATCGACTACACGAGGGTCACATAGGCTGCGTGTCTCCCGTACACCACCAGTCAACGATGCCGTCACCTCTAAAATAGGGATTAAAGTATACTTCCGCCGTATATATACATATATACCTCTCGGTGTGTATGTGTATACATACACACAAACACACACACACCGTTCATGGTTGCGTAGCTGTGTAGCAACACGAGACATGTGGAAGGTAAGGATAATTTTAATGGAATTAATGACCCTTGATGACTTGATATCATACCTAACATAGCAGAACGTTAATCACGTACGTTCTTGATGAACATAGATCCCTTATAATATAAACTAATAAAGTATCAAACTGACCTGAGCATGAACTACTGTAGGGTAGTGGAGGTGTGAAATACAAGTCCTGGCAGTGTTGAGGTGTCACATACGTAGTGCCTGGGTGTCACGTATGTAGTGCCTGGGTGTCACGTACGTAGTGCCTGGGTGTCACGTACGTAGTGCCTGGGTGTCACGTACGTAGTGCCTGGGTGTCACGTACGTAGTGCCTGGGTGTCACGTACGTAGTGCCTGGGTGTCACGTACGTAGTGCCTGGGTGTCACGTACGTAGTGCCTGGGTGTCACGTACGTAGTGCCTGGGTGTCAAGTACGTAGTGCCTGGTTGTCACGTACGTTGTGCCTGGTGTCACGTACGTAGTGCCTGGGTGTCACGTACGTAGTGCCTGGGTGTCACGTGCAGTGTCAAAGTGTTGCGTACGGAGCGTCAGGTTATCGCGTACAGAGTCTCAGGGATGTATCGCTGGCAGCGCGTGTGGATGTCGCGTACTGAGTATCAGGTACGGAGTGCCAGCCTCGCGCACGGTCTCAGCACCAAGTCACTAGTTTGACAACCATCACACACGAGCACATGTAAACAGACTCCAGAAAGTGGGCGGGTGCGCACGCGCCGCCAGTTGCCCTGTTCTCATTTACTAATTCGCCCCACTTATCGAGCGCCAAAAAAACACGACGTACATAGTTACAGACCCAATTTGGCCCACGTGCGTCACCCGAGGTGGATATGTAGCGTAAAACAATGCCTTATATTTGGTAGAGGAATGAGGAAAAAGTTATGAACTCTTGGCAACACTTGAGGATTGACTCCGCCCTCAGGACCTCGCAAGCCCCGCCTCATCTTCACTCCCATACAATAACACCATGAATACCATTAACACTCATGGCACGCGGACGTGGGAGACCTTCTTTCGCTAATATTATTTAACAACAAATTCCACTGTGGCAAAATTACGGTAATACGTTTCCATTTACAGATGTTTAAGTACAGCGTGCAGGTGTCGGTGAGGCTGCTGGTATACAGCGTGCAGGTGTCGGTGAGGCTGCTGGTATACAGCGTGCAGGTGTCGGTGAGGCTGCTGGTATACAGCGTGCAGGTGTCGGTGAGGCTGCTGGTATACAGCGTGCAGGTGTCGGTGAGGCTGCTGGTGTACAGCGTGCAGGTGCCGGTGAGGCTGCTGGTGTACAGCGTGCAGGTGTCGGAGAGGCTGCTGGTGTACAGCGTGCAGGTGCCGGTGAGGCTGCTGGTGTACAGCGTGCAGGTGCCGGTGAGGCTGCTGGTGTACAGCGTGCAGGTGTCGGAGAGGCTGCTGGTGTACAGCGTGCAGGTGCCGGTGAGGCTGCTGGTGTACAGCGTGCAGGTGCCGGTGAGGCTGCTGGTGTACAGCGTGCAGGTGCCGGTGAGGCTGCTGGTGTACAGCGTGCAGGTGCCGGTGAGGCTGCTGGTGTACAGCGTGCAGGTGTCGGAGAGGCTGCTGGTGTACAGCGTGCAGGTGCCGGTGAGGCTGCTGGTGTACAGCGTGCAGGTGCCGGTGAGGCTGCTGGTGTACAGCGTGCAGGTGCCGGAGAGGCTGCTGGTGTACAGCGTGCAGGTGCCGGAGAGGCTGCTGGTGTACAGCGTGCAGGTGTCGGAGAGGCTGCTGGTGTACAGCGTGCAGGTGCCGGTGAGGCTGCTGGTGTACAGCGTGCAGGTGTCGGAGAGGCTGCTGGTGTACAGCGTGCAGGTGCCGGTGAGGCTGCTGGTGTACAGCGTGCAGGTGTCGGGAGGCTGCTGGTGTACAGCGTGCAGGTGCCGGTGAGGCTGCGGTGTACAGCTGCGGTGCCGGAGAGGCTGCTGGTGTACAGCGTGCAGGTGCCGGTGAGGCTGCTGGTGTACAGCGTGCAGGTGTCGGGAGGCTGCTGGTGTACAGCGTGCAGGTGCGGTGAGGCTGCTGGTGTCACGTCGACAGGTGCGGTAGAGGCTGCCTGAAGATAACACGTGAATACACGGTGAGCTGATGTGTGACTCACGGTGGTAACGAAGATTTACCTCTTGGAAAACACAAATACATGGTGTATGTGCTCATGAATGTAGTTATAGTGGCAAGGTTCCTTTTACCGGATTTTAACCGGGGATACCTGTACCCCTTGGGAGCGTGGGAACCAAATAATGGGGGTATGGTTCTAATGGGTTATGGGAACCAAATAATTGGGGTATGGTTCTAATGGGGTATGGGAACCAAATAATGGGGGTATGGTTCTAATGGGGTATGGGAACCAAATAATGAAGGTATGGTAAACAAATAATGGGGGTATGAGAACCAAATAATGGGGGTATGATAACCAAATAATGAGGGTATGGTAACCAGATAATGGGGGTATGATAACCAAATAATGGGGGTATGGTAACCAAATAATTGGGGTATGGTAACCAAATAATGGGAGTATGGTAACCAAATAATGGAGGTATGGTAACCAAATAATGTGAGTATGGTAACCAAATAATGGTGGTATGGTAACCAAATAATGGAGGTATGGTAAAATAATGGGGGTATGGGAACAAAATAATGGGGTTATGAGAACCAAATAATGGGGGTATGGTAACCAAATAATGGGGGTATGGTAAACTATGGTAAACAAATAATGGAGGTATGGTAACCAAATAATGGAGGTATGGTAAACAAATAATGCGGGTATGGGAACCAAATAATGAAGGTATGGGAACCAAATAATGGGGGTATGAGAACCAAATAATGGAGGAACGAGAACCAAATAATGGGGGTATGGTAATCAAATAATGAGTATGGTAACCAAATAATGGGGGGAATGGTAACCAAATAATGGGAGTAGGGTAACCAAATAATGGGGGTATAGTAACCAAATAATGGAGGTATAATAAACAAATAATGGGGTATGGTAACCAAATAATAGGGGTATGGTAACCAAATAATGGGGTATAGTAACCAAATAATGGAAGTATGGTAACCAAATAATGGAGGTATGGTAAACAAATAATGGGGGTATGGTAACTAAATAATAGGGGTATAGTAACCAAATAATGGGGTATGGTAACCAAATAATGGGGGTATGTTAACCAAATAATGGAGGTATGGTAACCAAATAATGGAGGTATGGTAAAAAAATAATGGGGTATGGGAACCAAATAATGGGGGTATGAGAGCCAAATAATGGTGGGTATGAAAACCAAATAATGGGGGTATGAGAACCAAATAATGGGGGTATGGGAACCAAATAATGGGGGTACGGGACTCGATCTGTGAACAATTATTTGGTTTAAAAACACGTTAGCAAACACATGTATTGAATACATGCAGTAATAAAATCTGTCAATCTTTATTTAGGCTTTAAAAGATAGCAAGAATGGGGATGGGAGAGCTGCCCGCTTGCTTTATCAAAGACCTCATTTCACTATTGTAAAGACAGTCAAATGGGAGACTGGTGAAGTCATCTTCAACAGTGATGTCGTAAGAGTTGTTAAGTGAAGTGATGGTGAATGCTAACTCACTAAGACCGTTGGTATATTGAGTATATACGTGGTAGAAAACCCAGCCTGTCGTCTAATGTCGTGACTGTTTGAGGGTACGAGACTAACTGCTGGGTACGAGACTAACTGCTGGGTACGAGACTAACTGCCGGGTACGAGACTAACTGCCGGGTACGCCCTCGCTATACCTGAGCCTGTGTGAGGCAGCGTCATATCAAGGTTCAAATTATGCTGACATAACAGTATTTGAAAGTCCGTGGCATCACTGCTAGCGTATTTGAAATATGCTGACAGTGACAATCTCACATAGATACGTCTGCCCGCGATAAGGGAAGATAAGATTTTCTTCGGATTTTTAACCCCGGAGGGTTAGCCACCCAGGATAACCCAAGAAAGTCAGTGCGTCATCGAGGACTGTCTGTCTTATTTCCATTGGGGTCCTCAATCTTGTCCCCCAGGATGCGATCCACACCAGTCGACTAACACCCAGGTACCTATTTGCTGCTAGGTGAACATGACAACAGGTGTAAGGAAACACGTCGAAATGTTTCCACCCCGCCGGGAATCGAACCCGGGCCCTCCGTGTGTGAAGCGAGAGTTTTAGCTACCAGGGCACCGTCAGTGGACTGCCCGTTTTCTGTTAACTCAGCGAAACTTCTTATCGTTATCTTATATATTTATATTGTTTTAATTTGTGGTAAAATTATTATAATCATGGAGAAGCGCTAAACCCGTAGTATTACACAGCGCCGGTGGTGGGGGGATGGAAGGTATAATTTCTTAATTCAGGGAACTGGAGCACAGATCTAATTCCCTAGATCAAGAGCCCCTCACCAGCGTCAAGTACCCTCCCTGGAGGGGTGTTTGGTATGACTGCTTTTTATTATGTAACCTGAGAAATCTGTTGGTATCCGTAAGTAGAAAAT
Organism: Cherax destructor; assembly: GCA_009830355.1. Lineage (NCBI taxonomy): Eukaryota > Metazoa > Arthropoda > Malacostraca > Decapoda > Parastacidae > Cherax > Cherax destructor. Next base: position 12,303 of record WNWK01004641.1, on the reverse strand, counting down.
CTACATATATGTTTATGGGAGTTAGGAGGACAGATGGTGCGTAGGATAATGGGAAGGGGGGGGGGGGTAGACAAGAGGAAGGTAGGTAATAGTAAAGTAACCTGACAACTTTGGGTGACTATGATGGTAGTGGTTTATGTCAGCGATGATTAGAATTTTGCCCATCTGTCAGCCTTATTTTGTCCATCTGTCAGCCTTATTTTGCCCATCTGTCAGCCTTATTTTTACAGCGCCTGGCGGAATGGGAGGCATTCAGGTTTGATTCAAGGCAAAAAAAGATCTTGTCCAATTCCTTTAATCAAGATCCCATCTCCGGAGTCAAGGAACTTTTCCTGAGGGAAGGATACCTGAAGGGAGTTCTTGGGGTCAACGCCCCCCCCATGCCCCGGTTCATGACCAGACTTTGCGGTGGATCAGCGCCTGATCAACCAGGCTGTTACTGCTGACCACACACAAGCCAACGTACGATATCGTCAAACATTCCACCAAGGATTTACAGCTACCAGAGCTTCGTAGGTTTGATCGGACCAGAGCTGGAGTTACTATTACACTGGCTAATAGCAAGAAGAGGGTCACGTGGCATCCGCAATATTGATATAACTCAGCATCAAGAGGCTGATAATATAGTGATAAATAAAAAAATTGTGAATAATAATATTTATACTTTATTTTAATCACAGGATCAGAGGGAGGCGCTAAATCCGAAGGGGTTATGCAGCGCCTGGGGGATGACTGCAGTCTGGTTCGATCCAAGGAAGGGGAGGTATGCCTAGTTTCTTCGATCGAGAGCCTGTCACTGTTATGAAGGCGTATTTCTTGAGGACTATATTTAAAGAATAAGGAATTCTTATATTTCCTGGTGTGTGTGTGTGTGTGTGTACTCACCTAGCTGTGGTTGCAGGGGTCGAGTCATAGCTCCTGGCTCTGCCTCTTCACTGGCCGCTACTGGGTCACTCTCCCTGCGGCATGAGCTTTATCATACCTCTTCTTAAAGCTATGAATGGAACCTGCCTCCACTGTGTGTGTGTCTATGTGTGTGTGTGTGTGTGTGTACTCACCTAGTTGTACTCACCTAGTTGTGGTTGCAAAGGTCAAGTCATAGCTCCTGGCCCCGCCTCTTCACTGGTCGCTACTGGGTCACTCTCACTGCGCCATGAGCTTTATCATACCTCTTCTTAAAGCTATGAATGGATCCTGCCTCCACTACATCACTTCCCAAGCTATTCCACTTCCTGACCACTGTGTGTGTGTTTTACTCACCTAATTGTGGTTGCAGGGGTCGGGTCATAGCTCCTAGCCCCGCTTCTTCACTGGTCGCTACTAGGCCACTCTCTCCCTGCTCTATGAGCTTCGTCAGACCTCTCTTTAAAGTTATGTATTGTTCCTGCCTCTACCTCACTTTCAAGACTGTTCCACGTCCTGACAACTCTATGGGTGAAGAAATACTTCCTAACATCCCTGTGATTCATCTGAGTCTTCAACTTCCAACTGTGACCCCTTGTTGCTGAGTCTCATCTCTGTGACATCCTGTATATGTCCACCTTGTCGATTCCTCTCAGTGTTTTATGTCGTTATCATATCCTCCCTATCTATCCTGTCCTCCAGTGTCGTCAGGTCGATTTCCCTTAACCTCTCCTCGTAGGACATGCATCTTAGCTCCGGTACTAGTTATGTTGCAAACTTTTGCACTTTCTCTAATTTCCTTACGTGCTTAGCTAGGTGTGAGTTCCAAACTGGTGCTGCATACTCCAATACAGGCCTTACGTACACGGTGTACAAGGTCTTAAACGATTCCTTATTGAGATGTCGGAATGCTATTCTTAGGTTTGCTATGCGCCAATATGCTGCAGTAGTTATTTGGTTGAAATGCGCCTCAGGAGATGTGCCCAGGGTTACACTCACCCCAAGATCCTTTTCCTCGAGTGAGGTTTCTAGTCTCTGGCCCCCTAGACTGTATTCCGTCTGCGGTCTTCTTTGCTCTTCCCCAATCTTCATGACTTTGCACTTGGTGGGGTTGAACTCTAGGAGCCAGTTTCTGGACCAGGCCTGCAGCCTGTCCTCTCTCTATATATGTACTCACCTAGCTGTTGTTGCAAGGGTCGAGTCACAATTCCTGGACCCGCCTCTTCACAGGTCGCTACTGGTGTATGTGTGTGTGTATTTTGCTCAGACATGATAGAAGACACTTAATAATCATGCATATTGCACAGGCTTGAAAAACTGATTGTGAGGACAATCAGGCCAGGTGCCTGGCTATCAGATGTCAACTCTTTCCACAGCCTATGTATCAGTCAGCACGTCTGGGCTCTCAAAGAGGAAAACAACGAGTACTGGAAGAGAAGGTACGAGTACTGGAAGAGAAGGTACAACAAGTACTGGAAGAGAAGGTACAACAAGTACTGGAAGAGAAGGTACAACAAGTACTGGAGGAGAAGGTACAACAAGTACTGGAGGAGAAGGTACAACAAGTACTGGAGGAGAAGGTACAACAAGTACTGGAGGAGAAGGTACAACAAGTACTGGAGGAGAAGGTACAACAAGTACTGGAGGAGAAGGTACAACAAGTACTGGAGGAGAAGGTACAACAAGTACTAGAGGAGAAGGTACAACAAGTACTAGAGAAGAAGGTACAACAAGTACTAGAGGAGAAGGTACAACAAGTATTGGAGGAGAAGGTACAACAAGTACTGGAGGAGAAGGTACGAGTACTGGAAGAGAAGGTACAACAAGTACTGGAGGAGAAGGAACAACAAGTATTGGAGAAGAAGGTACAACAAGTACTGGAGGAGAAGGTACAACAAGTACTGGAGGAGAAGGTACAACAAGTATTGGAGGAGAAGGTACAACAAGTATTAGAGGAGAAGGTACAACAAGTATTGGAGGAGAAGGTACAACAATTATTGGAGGAGAAGGTACAACAAGTATTGGAGGAGAAGGTACAACAAGTATTGGAGGAGAAGGTACAACAAGTATTGGAGAAGAAGGTACAACAAGTATTGGAGGAGAAGGTACAACAAGTATTGGAGGAGAAGGTACAACAATTATTGGAGGAGAAGGTACAACAAGTATTGGAGGAGAAGGTACAACAAGTATTGGAGGAGAAGGTACAACAAGTATTGGAGGAGAAGGTACAACAAGTATTGGAGGAGAAGGTACAACAAGTATTGGAGGAGAAGGTACAACAAGTACTGGAGGAGAAGGTACAACAAGTATTGGAGGAGAAGGTACAACAAGTACTGGAGGAGAAGGTACAATGATCACTGGGGAAGGTACAATGATCACTGGGGAAGGTACAATAATCACTGGGGAAGGTACAACGATCACTGGGGAAGGTACAATGATCACTGGGGAAGGTACAATAATCACTGGGGAAGGTACAATAATCACTGGGGAAGGTACAATGATCACTGGGGAAGGTACAATAATCACTGGGGAAGGTACAATAATCACTGGGGAAGGTACAACGATCACTGGGGAAGGTACAATGATCACTGGGGAAGGTACAACGATCACTGGGTATTGCAAAAATACTCATTTGTAATAAAAGACTGTTCGGGATAACTAATAAAATCTCAGTTTCCAATATTTATTATATTACTATAAAAACAATACTCTGTATAAAAACAATCTAATAATCTGTGTAAAAACATTCTAATAATCTGTGTAAAAACATAATATTTTCAGTATACACAAAATCATAGTACAATAAAATCCACAAGCAATCATATACTTAGTGTTTATCAAGTCGCTGCCGTCTTCAAGTGTCACGCAGGACACTACCATACCTCGTCATGATTCTCCACCGTGTCGTCAGACACCCTTGTCTCTGTGTTACACACGCCATCGCTCAGTGTCACATGACACCTTCTCTGTGCCACATGGCACGCCCCCTGTATCACGAACCCATTCTCTAGTGAACAATCCTGTGTACCGCGTCTTGACACACCAAACACACGACTCAACTTGTGTCGTGCCACCATCACAAACTCTCTGGATACACCACTGAATACCTGACACTCCGGGTAACAATCTCCGGGTTAACCACCAGTGACACTACAACTCAGTGACACTACAGATACAATTTCAGGTACAGTTTCACAACTCCGGGTACAGTTTCGGGTACTACATTGTCGCTGCCGTCTCTATCGCAGGACACGTACACTCTCCAAGTGCAGGGGAGAGTCTACACTCTCCAAGGTGTGTGTGGAGAGTCTGGTTACACTCTCCAGTGATGTATATGGGAGAGTCTGGTTGACACTGTCGGTTCAGCCGGCTCGGCAGTCAAACATCACGTTTAATGACGTCACAAGTGACCGCCGGCCGGCAGGTAAACTACCTAACAGCCGTGTTAGGTAGGGGGCCGTAACACTGGGGAAGGTGTAATGATCACTGGGGAAGGTGCAACGATCACTGGGGAAGGTACAACGATCACTGGGGAAGGTACAACGATCACTGGGGAAGGTACAATGATCACTGGGGAAGGTACAACGATCACTGGGGAAGGTACAACGATCACTAGGGAAGGTACAACGATCACTGGGGAAGGTACAATGATCACTGGGGAAGGTACAACGATCACTGGGGAAGGTACAATGATCACTGGGGAAGGTACAACGATCACTTGGGAAGGTACAACGATCACTGGGGAAGGTACAATGATCACTGGGAAGGTACAATGATCACTGGGGGAAAGGTACAACGATCACTGGGGAAGGTACAATGATCACTGGGGAAGGTACAATGATCACTGGGGAAGGTACAACGATCACTTGGGAAGGTACAACGATCACTGGGGAAGGTACAATGATCACTGGGTAAGGTACAACGATCACTGGGGAAGGTACAATGATCACTGGGGAAGGTACAACGATCACTGGGGAAGGTACAATGATCACTGGGGAAGGTACAATGATCACTGGGGAAGGTACAACGATCACTGGGGAAGGTACAATGATCACTGGGGAAGGTACAACGATCACTTGGGAAGGTACAACGATCACTGGGGAAGGTACAATGATCACTGGGGAAGGTACAACGATCACTGGGGAAGGTACAACGATCACTAGGGAAGGTACAACGATCACTGGGGAAGGTACAATGATCACTGGGGAAGGTACAACGATCACTGGGGAAGGTACAATGATCACTGGGGAAGGTACAATGATCACTGGGGAAGGTACAATGATCACTGGGGAAGGTACAACGATCACTGAGGAAGGTACAACGATCACTGGGGAAGGTGCAATGATCACTGGGGAAGGTACAATGATCACTGGGGAAGGTGCAACGATCACCGGGGAAGGTACAACGATCACTAGGGAAGGTACAATGATCACTGGAGAAGGTACAACGATCACTGGGGAAGGTACAACGATCACTGGGGAAGGTACAATGATCACTGGGGAAGGTACAATGATCACTGGGGAAGGTACAATGATCACTGGGGAAGGTACAATGATTACTGGGGAAGGTACAACGATCACTGGGGAAGGTACAATGATCACTGGGGAAGGTACAATGATCACTGGGGAAGGTACAATGATCACTGGGGAAGGTACAATGATCACTGGGGAAGGTACAACTATCACTGGGGAAGGTACAATGATCACTGGGGAAGGTACAATGATCACTGGGAAGGTACAATGATCACTGGGAAGGTACAATGATCACTGGGGAAGGTACAACGATCACTGGGGAAGGTACAATGATCACTGGGAAGGTACAATGATCACTGGGAAGGTACAACGATCACTGGGGAAGGTACAATGATCACTGGGGAAGGTACAACGATCACTGGGAAGGTACAATGATCACTGGGGAAGGTACAATGATCACTGGGGAAGGTACAACAATCACTGGGGAAGGTACAATGATCACTGGGGAAGGTACAATGATCACTGGGGAAGGTACAATTATCACTGGGGAAGGTACAATGATCACTGGGGAAGGTACAATGATCACTGGGGAAGGTACAATGATCACTGGGGAAGGTACAACAATCACTGGGGAAGGTACAATGATCACTGGGGAAGGTACAATGATCACTGGGGAAGGTACAACAATCACTGGGGAAGGTACAATGATCACTGGGAAGGTACAATGATCACTGGGAAGGTACAATGATCACTGGCGAAGGTACAATGATCACTGGGAAGGTACAATGATCACTGGCGAAGGTACAATGATCACTGGGGAAGGTTAATCAGCATTGTAGTTTAGAGAGTTACTTGTTCGCTTCTCTAGTTCCATCCTTGTATTCTGACAGCTCTAAGACTCTTGAAAGTGAGAGTGATAAGTGTTTGTCGAATAAATGTTCCCTTATTCGACAAACAACAGACATTTACCGTGGAATGTTTTCCCATACATCGAGGCATAGATTACTCATTATATATACACTAAGACAGTTGTAGCGATTTCTCTAACAGCATGTCTTCTTTATAAGTTAAGAGCCTGGGGTGACCTAACAGCATGTCTTCTTTATAAGTTAAGAGCCTGGGGTGACCTAACAGCATGTCTTCTTTATAAGTTAAGAGCCTGGGTGACCTAACAGCATGTCTTCTTTATAAGTTAAGAGCCTGGGGTGACCTAACAGCATGTCTTCTTTATAAGTTAAGAGCCTGGGGTGACCTAACAGCATGTCCTCTTTATAAGTTAAGAGCCTGGGGTGACCTAACAGCATGTCTTCTTTATAAGTTAAGAGCCTGGGGTGACCTAACAGCATGTCTTCTTTATAAGTTAAGAGCCTGGGGTGACCTAACAGCATGTCTTCTTTATAAGTTAAGAGCCTGGGGTGACCTAACAGCATGTCTTCTTTATAAGTTAAGAGCCTGGGGTGACCTAACAGCATGTCTTCTTTATAAGTTAAGAGCCTGGGGTGACCTAACAGCATGTCTTCTTTATAAGTTAAGAGCCTGGGGTGACCTAACAGCATGTCTTCTTTATAAGTTAAGAGCCTGGGGTGACCTAACAGCATGTCTTCTTTATAAGTTAAGAGCCTGGGGTGACCTAACAGCATGTCTTCTTTATAATTTTTTTTTAAAATCTGCTAACTACTCTAAAACCTTAGTACCTGGTACCAGCATACTGGTCATACTGGTCTCAGCTCTGAGTGAAGTCTCCCGAGACTCCGGGAACCTGAGGCCAATGTTCACTATTTGGCCAGTTTAGCTCTCTTTATATTATTATTATTATTATTATAAAAAAGAAGCGCTACACCTACAAGGATCATACAGCGCAGCCGGGCAGAGGATAGTGCAGGAGTATAGAGTAGCAAGAGGGAGAGGTAGAAATGGCTGTGAGGAGTGCTAGAGGCAGTATCATCAAAGTTTGTGCAGTAAATCAGATACTGTCAAAAAGTCAACGAGAGAGAGTGAGTCAAAGGTGGGTCTGAGCGTTTTTTATAATAAAAATAATAATTGCTCACCTTTAGCAAAAAGTCAAAATATTTTGAGTGGCAAAGTCAGTGAAGTGACCTACCTGTCACTAAGATCTATAAACTCGCTGTCGAATACTGGCCAATCCTTTATCGAGCAAACATTTTAGGCTTTGTAAAGTGCGACACTCATGTGGGTCATTCACTGAGGAGTGATGAAGGCTAGATCTTCCCTTCGCTATACAGACTTGCTTCCTGTCTATTTGTTGACGAGGATAATGGGGTGGACCGGTAAGCCAGCGGAAGGCCTTGGTCAAAGAAATATATCCTGGAAGTACCCTGGCTCAACAGGCACATACCTGGGAACTAATGAGGCTTTGTGAAAAGTACTCATTAAACCAACAGATAATTGATCCCACTAGAAATGAAAATACCCTGGATTTGATATTCACAAACAATGAGGAATTAATCAGAGACATAACAGTTACAAAAACAATATACTCTGACCATAACATCATAGAAGTTCAAACGAGTATTAACTCAGGGTTAGGGAACTGCTGCACTAATGTTAGAGACGGGATGTTCAGTAAGTTTAATTTTAATAACCATAGAATTGACTGGGAAAGAATAAACCAAGAGATATCAGACATATCATGGGAATCAGACATGAGCACCCTAAATCCCCACCAGTGCCTAGAGAAGCTGAATACAGAAGCATACAAGGTATGTATGAAACACGTACCATTGAGGAAACCCCGAAGAAGATCAGATATAGAGAGAGAGTGTAGGAGATGGTACAGGAGAAGAAAACGGGTTACTGAATTGTTGAAAAACACAAATATGTTGCAACAGAGGAGAGATAGTCTTAACCGAGAGATCACTGAATTAGAGCAAAAACTTAAGATGTCATACCTGACAGAAGAAGTACAAAGGGAACAAAGAGCCATACAGGATATTGCAAGAAACCCAAAATATTTCTATTCCTATGCAAAATCCAAGCTAAGAACTACCTGTAGAATTGGACCATTATTGAGAGGAGATTCGTATACTGACGATGAACAGGAAATGAGTGAAATCCTAAAAGAACAGTATGAGTCAGTGTTCAGCAACCCACTAAATGACAGCAAGGTAGAAAATGCAGAAATATTTTTCACTCCAGCAGAAGGCCGCGCAGACCACCTAACAGACATTAGTACAAATCCCATAGATTTCGAAAAAGAAATGGACAACATGCCCACTCACTCAGCACCTGGACCAGATTCATGGAATGCTTTATTTATAAAACAGTGCAAAGTACCATTAGCAAGAGCCCTTAGTATTCTGTGGAGAAAGAGCTTAGATCTAGGTGAAATACCGGAGGCCTTAAAGAGTGCAGACATAGCTCCTTTGCATAAGGGAGGTAGTAGAGCACTAGCTAAAAATTACAGACCAGTAGCCCTCACTTCTCACATCATAAAAATCTTTGAAAGAGTGATGAGACGGCAGATTACAAACTTCATGGACCAGCACAACCAACATAACCCGAACCAGCATGGCTTCAGAGCGGGACGATCATGCCTGTCACAGCTGCTGAACCATTATGACAGAATTACGGAGGCATTGGAGGACGACCAAAACGCAGATGTGATTTACACAGATTTTGCAAAGGCCTTTGACAAATGCGATCATGGAGTGATAGCGCACAAAATGAGGGCCATAGGCATTACTGGGAAGGTAGGCAGATGGATATTTGAGTTCCTAACACAGAACACAAAAAGTAGTAGTGAACAGGGCAAGATCCAGCATCAGCGAGGTCAAAAGCTCAGTGCCCCAAGGCACTGTCCTGGCACCTCTGCTGTTTCTCATCCTCATAGCAGACATAGATAAAAACACCCAGCACACTTTTGTATCATCATTTGCAGATGACACTAAAATAAGCATGAAAGTCACTACGGTAGAAGACACTGAAAAATTACAGGAGGACATAAGCAGTGTCTTCCAGTGGGCAGTGGAGAACAACATGACGTTCAATGGTGATAAGTTTCAGCTGCTTAGGTATGGAAAAAATGAAGAACTCAAAAGGATCACTATATACAAAACGCAAGAGGGACACCACATAGAACGAAAGGAACACGTAAAGGACTTGGGAATAATTATGTCTGCTGATCTGTCTTTTAAAGACCATAACAAGACAAAGATCTCAACAGCCAGGAAGATGACGGGGTGGGTATTGAGAACTTTCAAAACAAGGGAAATAATGCCGATGGTGACACTCTTCAAATCACTAGTGCTCCCTCACTTAGAATACTGCTCTGTGCTGACGGCCCCGTTCAGGGCAGGAGAAATATCAGAGCTGGAACAAATTCAGAGATCGTTTACGGCTCACATTGAGCCATTGAAACCTCTAAATTATTGGGAACGCCTTCAAGTCTTGAACATGTACTCATTGGAGCGGAGGAGAGATCCATGATAATATATACCTGGAAAGTACTTGAGGGCCTGGTCCCAAATCTGCACACTGCCATAACAACATACTGGAGTGAGAGATATGGGAGAAAGTGTAAAATAAACCCAGTGAAGAGCAGGGGTGCGGTGGGGACAATACGGGAGCACTGTATTAACATCCGGGGTCCCAGACTATTCAACATCTTACCAGAAGATATCCGAAACATGGCTGGAACCAGTGTAGAAGCCTTCAAGAGGAAACTGGACAAGTATCTTCATCGGGTGCCAGATCAACCAGGCTGTGATGGATATGTGGAGCAGCGGGCCTCCAGCAGCAACAGCCTGGTTGACCAGGCAAGCACCAGACGAGCCTGGCCCATGGCCGGGCTCAGAGAGTAGATACTCTCGAAACTCTTCAAAGGTATATCAAAGATGACCAAAAACTCCAGCTGGTCATTATATAACTAAGACCCGCGTCAGAAAACACTTGTCATGTTTCCTGATTAACCTTACCTAACCATACCGCTCTAACAAAGAGAAGGCCATACTGCCTCACCTTCAATACGTGTAATCTATTCAAAGCAGTTTTGTCCAAGGTGGCCGTGCAACACCTGCCTCACCGTTTCCCACTCTTATAACCTGTCCAATTGACTCGCATACTTCCTCCAGTGGACCCTCGCACTTTTCTTAGTGCTGCCTCTCACACTTTCAGTAATGGCACTTCTGACAGTTCCTCTAGCTCCACTGCTGACACTTCGTCCTGTGCATCTCTAACACTTCTACTAGTGGCACCTTTCACATTTCCTCTATTGGCTCCTCTCCCATTTCTTCCAGTGCCACCTCTCAAACTTTCTCTAGTGCTACCTTTCACTTCCTCTAGTGGCACGTCCTACTTCCTCTAGTGGCACTTTCCTACTTCCTCTAGTAGCACGTCTTACTTCCTCTAGTGGCACATCCTACTTCCTCTAGTGGCATGTTCTACTTTCTCTAGTGGCACGACCTACAACCTGTAGTGGTACATCCTATTTCCTCTAGTGGCATGTCCTACTTCTAGTGGCTCTTTCTACTTCCTCTAATGGCACTTCCTACTTCCTCTAGTGGCACGTCCTACGTCCTCTAGTGGCACCACTCACACTTCCTCTAGTGCCACGTCTTTCACTTCTACCAACGGCACCATTCACATTTAATTCAGTGGCACCTCCTTCTACTGGCACCCCTATCTCTATTGGCACTTCATTCCTCTAGTGGCACTTCATTCTTCCTCTAGTGGCACCTCATTCCTCTAGTGACACTTTATTGTTTCTCTAGTGGCACTTCATTGTTCTAGTGGCACTTCATTGTTCTAGTGGCACTTCATTGTTCTAGTGGCACTTCATTGTTCTTCTAGTAGCACCACTCGCACTTCCTCCGGTGCCACGTCTCACACTTCTGCTAACGACAACACTCAATTCAGTGGCACATCTCACCCTTCCACTAGCGACACAATTTACACTTCCTCTAGTGGCACTTCTCACACTTCCTTTAGTTCCACCTCTCACACCTCGTCCAGTAGCACCACTCACACGTCCAGTAGTTTCACCTCTCATACTTCCTTTAATTATTATTACAGTGGAACCCCGAGTTTCGAACTTAATCCGTTCCAAGAGCTAGTTTTAAACTTGAAACGTTCGAAACTCTAAGCAATATTTCCCATAGGAAATAATGTAAATCCAATTAATTCGTTCCTGCTGTCAAGAGGCATGACAAAATAGTACTTCAGTATGACGCTATTATCAACTTGACATCTTATTTATCTATTACAATTCATCTAGTATGACATAATAAACAATATAAATAACATAAAAACCTGATATACCTTCTAAAATGAATAAAATATATACGTATATGTCATTACGAATGTGGTGGCGGGGGAGGACGGTGGTGGTGGGCATTCTTGCTCCAGCTATGAAAACACTTTCCCATTCTTTCCTCTTTCAGACGTGTTAGTATAAGAGAAAACGGAGTTTGTAATGCTAACTGCATTAGATCACTTCTTTCATAAGAAAACCATAATGTACAAATGAACAGTTGTACATACACCATTTACATACCTTGCAGAAGATAGGCAGAGCAGCTTATGCTGTCAGGAGTTTATTTCGTTTCGTCCTTTTCTATCGCTTAATCGCTCCTGCTACACTGTGTCACTGAACTTAAGTGCGTTAAACTGGACAACCTGCGCCTGTGCTGGCGCGCACGAACACATTAAAATCACTAAGAGTGTGTTATTAGTCTTGAAGATGCAATATTAATAACGATAATAATAACACAATAATAATCACTCTGAGGCATATAAAACTTTAATAGACATTTTGCTTAATCCATTTATATTTTTTTCAAAATTATATAATAAACACGCTACGTAACATATAAACATATAAATTAACATAAATATGAGATGTTTTTCCAGTCGGCTTGACGGAGTGAACACAAACAACAACAACAACAATCAATTCGTGTCCAGGCTGGAA
>WNWK01004640.1:0-135951 GCA_009830355.1 Cherax destructor | reverse complement strand
TTATCTTGCTTCATAAGTTTCCTTCAGCTTCCGGGAGCCCATAAATAAAGACACACTGCCTATCCCTATGTAACCCCTGATTTGATTTAGTTGCCTCTATTGCAGCTTTCCTTTCTTCAATCTTTTCACTTTCTGTTATCCCTTGGCCCAGTGGCTTGTCGCTTTCCCTTTTTAACTTTCCCTTTGCACTGCTGTGGTCTGTTAGGGCTTCTACGTGTAGTTAGCTCTCCCTTTTTCTACACTCCCCTGGAGTGTTCCTGATGTGATCCTCTCTTTTTTTCGAGCTCCACGATGGTCTGATATAGCCTCTGCATACAGTTTCACTCCGTTCTCTACAGTCCCCTTCTTTGTGTCTGAGGTAGCAGTTTCTGATACCATGTCCACATCGCTTTTTAGTTCTTTAGGCTGTTTCAAATTTTTCAGTTCCTCTTCTAATCTATGTATCTTAGCCTCTTTTGTTGTGACTTGCTTCTCCCACTTCCTGCTTTCTGCAGCTATCTTTTCCTCCATTTTCTTGATTTCTGCAGCTATCATCTCCTCCATTTTCATGCTAAGCTCCTCTTGCTTCCTTCCCCACTCATGTTCCCTTTTCATGAGCTCTGCTGCCCAATCTTCCTTTGCAGACTCATCCTCCAGTCTCCTAGTTTTCCGTCCTGCTCTCTGGCACCCCATTTTTTTTTTTAAGATGCCACAGACTGAAAAACTATGTATATCTGTGTGGTTGTTTTGTGGTGTGATTGCCTGAGTGTTTGTGTGGGTGGGGAGGGAGGGAGAGGAGAAACTGGAGACAGTGGGGAAATGGAAGAGAGGTGGGGAGGGGGAAAGAGGAGGGAATATGAGGAGAGAGTGGAGGAGGGAGAAGCAGAGGTGGAGAAGGAGGGTGAGAGGGGGGTTCAGGGAAGGGAGTGAGAGAGAGGTGGGGGGAGGGAGCAGGGAGAAAGAGTCTGTGTGGGCCTGTATGTGTGAGTGTGTGTGTGTGTTAGTTTTGTGTGTGAGTGAGTGTGTGTGTTAGTTTTGTGTGTGTGTGTGTGTGTGTGTGTGTGTGTGTGTGTGTGTGTGTGTGTGTGTGTGTGTGTGTGTGTGTGTGTGTGTGTGTTGTGTGTGTGTGTGCTAGTTTTGTGTGTGTGTTTTTTTGTGTATGTGTGTATGTATGTATGTATGTGTGTGTATGTATGTGTGTGTGTGGGTTGTGTGACAAGTAGTGACACGTCGTCTGCAGTGCTCCTCTACCTGGTGTAACCTGACTCACACCTGATCTACCAGTTAATGTATTCTATGCTGTGTATGTGTTCTATGTGTGTGTGTGGAACTATATGTGTGTGGGTTTATTAAGTGTGTAAAAAGTACTAGTGAAATTGTGTGTTATGGTGTATGAGTGTGTATGTGGGGTCTGCGAGGTCGTCTACAGTGCTCCTGTACCTGGCCTGACCTGACTTACACCTGATCTACCAGTTAATGTATTTTATGTATTGTCTGCTCGCCCTTTTCTACTAGAAATTACCAATTGCTATTCATTACCAAGTACTTGGTATCCTATTCTTGTTTCAAAAGTCATTCTATTAAGTCTTCTTTTAAACATAAAATACAATTCACTCATCACCTGATATTCGTTGTGTCGTTGCTGATAACAAGCAACATGGAATTCAGTTTGGAGAGAGGTGTGTGAAGGTCCTGTACCTCTTGAAGATGATAGCGAGTGATGATCAACAGCCTTGTTGCCCACGTCAGGAGGTGGCTCTTGAGGGACCACTCCAGGAAGGCAACGAGGAAAGCTTGGTCGTCACTTAACACAACAATTATCACGTCTGATGTAGACTGACGCAGCTGTTCATTTGTGAATTATTTTGTTAGTTATCTCGAGAATAGGAAAGTGCATGTAAAACAATACAAATTAAGAAATGTTTCCATTTTCACTCTTCGTAAGTTCTTAGCAGCTTATTCTACACATCGGCAAATCTGCTTGAATATATCTACTTACCTTTGTCATTTCTAAATCATAATGCAGATCCGGTCTTTTCTAGTTCTTACTTTCATTCGATATCCACAGTACTTTATTTATATCGCCCTTTTTTATGCCCGTCTTCCATTTATATACCTCAATAATATCTCCCCTCATTCTACGTCTCTTAAGAGTCTGAAGGTTTAAGACTCACTCAATCTTCGTATGAGACATTCCTTATATAGTGAATTACTTCTGTCATCCTTCCCTGTGTGATCTCCAATACGTTAATATCCATTGCATTGTGTAGTATGGAGACCAAAACTCGTAGTACTGGAACCTTACCTAAAGACTCCAACATTATGCGAACAAGAAGCAATAATGGGAATACAAATTGTTCAAGTTAATATAAAACATTTCTTTAATAACCGTTTCCTCCTTGAGGTTGAATTGTGTAACCATAACCCTGATATCATCCTCCTTAATGAGACAGCTGCAAGGGAAGACCAACATATTAAGTTACGTGGGTATTATACTATAGAGAAATCGAGAGGGCCCTTCAGTGGAGTGGCCATCCTAGTTAAAATAGGGCATGTCTTTCGCCCCATTCATTTTGATGAGGACAACATTCTTGCTGTGGAACTAACGACCTCATATGGCCAGTTAATAGTTGCAACTGCGTATTTCCCTCCTCGGCAGTCATATTGCAGTCATAGTAGAAATGTTCCCACTCTCCTAGCTGGTGATTTTAATGCCCATCATCCTGCACTTTTCAATTGTGGAGTCGGAAATCAACGAGGTGACTTAAAAGGAAAGCAGTTATTTAATATCATGTCAGCACGACACCTCTCCTTTCAAGGTCCCTTTTTAAGACATTTGTAGGCCACCCGACCAGGGACACCTGACATAGTCTTGACCAATAGAGATTGTGACTTCTACCACTGCAGGGTCTTCCCTGGTGGCGATGTGGGTTCCGATCACATCCCAGTTATCATCACTCTGCAGGCATCACCGTTTAGGATTCTCACTCCTCCAAAATTTAACTTAAACTCTATGGGATTTGACCCATTCAGAGAATACCTGGGCCATGATGATACCATCTCACTTGATGGCCAGCCTCTCGATAAAATCGATGACGCATTACACTCTTTGCATGATCGTATACTAGAGGCAACGCATGCAACTTGTCAAACAACAACATCAAAAATATACCAGCAATATAAACCTACTTCGAAATACGTGACTGCATGAGGAATTATCAAACTGAATGAACAGGCATCTCTCACAAGTCAGCCAACGCGGGCTGTACTGCAGATGTTGAGGAGAGAACTAATTACTTTGATTTCCCAACATAAGAACGAATTGTGGAAACATCTTGTTCAACAAGCAAACCAGTATAAACGTCAACCGAAAAGTTTTGGAGCAAGATTCGTCAGCTTTTAGGCTAAACATAAGGCTGCTAACTACCTTACATACATTTTTACTGACGAAGATAATGAAGAAATAACCATAAAATTAGAAGATCCACAAGACCAAGTTAATTTAATGGGTGAGGTGTGGGAGAAAATTCTCACCCACAATACAGTAGAAGATTCAATAATATCCACTATCAAGAGGTCAATACATGGAGAGATGACAACCTACATGATCTCCAACCGTCCCACTGATTGATATATCTTCTCTTGAAGAGGATCATCCTCTCACTAGACCAATCTCCCTCAGAGAAATGTGTCAAGTTATAGGTAAAATGAGGAACAAAGCACCGGGTTTATCAGGAATAACTGTCAAGCAAGTAAAATACTTACCTAGGAATTGTAAAGAAACTCTGGTCAACATCTTTAATGCCATTCTGGCCACCGGACATTTTCCAATTGCTCTTAAAACAGCGAAGATGATTTTTATTCCAAAACCAAATAAAGATGTCCATAAACCTGATAATTATAGACCTATTTCGTTATTAGAGGTCACGGATAAAGTCCTTGAGAAGATTATTGCTAATAGACTAAATTATTACATGGAATACAATCACCTTTTTACTGAAAAACAGTTTGGTTTCCGCACTCATAGAGGGACCCAACATGTGCACTCATAGAGGGACCCAACATGTGCACTCATAGAGGGACCCAACATGTGCACTCATAGAGGGACCCAACATGCCATAAATATTATTTACGATGCTGTTGCCAGCTTGCGGAAACAAGGCAATCTTGCACTTATTGCCACCAGAGATGTTCATAAAGCCTTTGACAGCTTATGGCATGATGGCCTCATTTTCAAACTGATTGACCTTCCTGAACACAACTGGACCTTCCTTCGCTTTATATACAACTTTCTCTCCAGTAGAATTTTTTTCCCTTTCTTTAGTGGTAAGACAGCTGAACCGTTTATACCGACAGCTGGTGTACCTCAGGGCTCGTGTCTTAGCCCAATATTATTCAATATTTATGTCAGTGATCTACCTCAACCGGAGTATAATGATACAATTATTACTCAATTTGCTGATGATGTAATTCATGTAGTCTCGTCCACTCCTGTTACAGGTAAATATAAATATGAGAGGGTCATAGAAAAAATGAATACAGAATTACGTAGAACAGCGAACTGGGAGAGGAAATGGCGTATTACTACTAACCCAGACAAAGTTCTTATCAGTACAATTGGCTGTTTTTCCTCCACCATTGAAGATAAAGGGGGTATCTCCATCAGAGATATACCTATAGCCATTCATAATCCTAATTAGATACTGGGTTATGAGATAGACAGGATACTTCACTCCACTTCCCATGTCACCAAAAAGATAAATTTAGCTAAAGCTCGACTTGCCACTCTATTCAGATTTCAATCAGCTCCATCTCACGTGAAAACACACCTGTATAAGATGATGATAAGACCCTTACTTGAATATCCGTGTGTGCCTTTGTCATTAACAACAAAAACAAACATGCTTGAACTACAACGAGTTCAGAACAAAGCACTCCGTTTTATTACAGGCACAAGGAGAAGAGATAGAACTCGAATGGCTGATCTACACGTTCAACAAGACATTGTTGCAATGAATGTTCGGCTTGATCAGTTGAAGAAAAGGCAATTGTATACCATGCAGGATTTGTATCTCCCAGACAGAGAACATCCTACCTTTTTTGTCAATACCACAGATTACGTTATTAATGCAGCTCCTCATAGAACACAAAGGATGACCCTCCATCAACTCTGCAATGGTACTGTCAAAATCGCCTCTGTTGCTCCAGAGATATACACACAAGAACAAGTTCAAAGTTTTGTGAAACAATTCATCGACTATTTTGAAAACTATAAAATACTCACATACCAAACGAAATGTTTAAGAAATTCGAATATGAACGGATAATTCCAATTTTCACAGTAAATAGAACTTCACCAGAACTCCCGCGCCTGCCTGCTGTCCTCAGCTTCGTCATCAAGTGTTCTGCTGCTGGGTTAAGCCCTGGTTCTTGTATTGTAGTAGATTCGTCGGTACATCCGGCCCGGGTCTTCTTCTACTACGGAAGACACTCGTCTCTGTTGCTGGTCTGACTATCCCCACTTCCCTCCTCTTTCCATACCTGAGAGTTACTTAACTGCCTCTGTATTAAGACTGCAGAAGACACTCGTGGTGAAATTTCGTTTAATAAATGTCCTGAATTGTACATAAATTTCTTCCACGTTGTGCCTAAACTGTTTTATTTTTTTCACAATTTTTGGCAGTGCTGAATGATTACTTTTGAAACGACAATAATATAATACATTATCTAATATGACAAAACCAGTTAGTTATGTTTTTTTTCATAACTTAAATCTGAGTATTTACTAAATAATTATGCAATGAAAGTAATGCTTCAGAATTTGCTTTCCTATACTTGATACTTTACATACAACAACATGTGTTGAGATTAAAGTGTGGGAACTTATGTACCAGAAATGTACTACATCGAACTACATCCAAATGTACTATATCCAAGTTCTTACAGAACTAACATAGTGATAGAAAACATACCAGAACTTTAACCAGTGTAGTTTCAGTATATTTAATGTATTGAGAGCAATACGCAAGCAACATACCAGCTTAACATTTTCAAGCAGCAGAGACAGATGTTTGAACATTAACTCCGAGCTGCTTGGCACTGCTTCAAAAAATGCCAGACCTCTTGAGAACAAGCGATGATCCACTACCTAAAGGAAACTTTGATAAAGTATTCTGAAACATTATTTTGTAAATTTGAGGCTATGTTGACCAATACTTCCCATACACATGACATGGCGCAGAAGCAATATAATGTTATAAGAGAGTGAGAGTGAAGGTTTACAAAACTAAATGCAAATATGAATTGTGCCTCTCTAACTCTAGTAGAATACTATCAGTCGATAAATGACGTTGCATTTGCATAATCGACAAAACATTTGATTTTCAAGCAAAATGGTATTAAGAAAAAAAAATTTGAATGCAAATTTTAAGTATCCAGCTTCAATTTAAAAAAAAAATACTTAGGCACTTGCCGTGAAGAAAGTGGCGGGTGAGGTAATGCCGTCAGTAATGAAAATTACCAAGTTGTTGACAAGTGATGCTGAGGTGAGCACATCCTGCACCACCTGTTTGGTCAATACTGTATCCTCCACCTGTCTCCTCAGGTCACTCCCTACCACCTGTGGTGACAACCCAGTTTCCACCAACTGTGTGGAAAGTTCACCTTCAACCGCCTTTGTTGTCAGTCCAGCTGGCGCCATCTTTGTTGTCAGTCCAGCTGGCGCCATCTTTGCTGTCTGCCCAGCCTGCGAAACCTGTGTTGTCAAATCAGTCTTGAACTTTTGTGTTGTCAGGTCCTCCTGCTCCATTTTTATAATCGTATCAGCATGATCCACTTGTGTTGGTAGGCCAGCCTGCAACACCTTTGTTGCCAGGTTAGCTTGCACCACCTGTGTTGGCAGGCCAGCTTGCTCCACCTGTGTTGAAAAGCCAGCGTGTACCACCTGTGTTGGCAGGCCAGCTTGAACCACCTGTAATACTATATTTGTGTATCTCGTCTGGGCAAGTGTTGATGAGATAACTATTCCAGCTGTCGGATAAAAGAACGTTTATAAAAAAACATTTCGAAATATTGTTTCTTTGCTCATGCTAATATATTAAATATAAACAGAATTAATTGCTTTATATTCAGTATGATCGCCAACCAATCCTCTTACGTTGAATGAAAATTTCTCAGACAAGGTTTGTCGCAAATTTCTCCATATTCATTATTTGGGTCAAATTAAGTTTGATTAAATATAAATAAGTTATACTGTATCTAAAATATATTTAGTTGGGTTAGGCTAAATTAAATTGCCCTTGTTGTAATAAGGTTAGGTAGGTTTTCAAAGTTTCTCTTGGTACAAAATTATAAATTCTTACATTAACATAAATGAAAAAAATATATCTTTAAACGTATAAGAGAAAATTTTAGAAAGGACTTAATTTTAGATGAGTTCTTGCTAATTGACCAGTTTTACCTAATCGGCACGACATATATATATACAGTGGACCCCCGGTGTTCGTCCATTTTTCGTAACAGAATGCTGCTCAAGTGCCATTACCAACCGAATTTATTCCCTTAAGAAAAAATGTAAAGTAGACTAGTCCTTTTAGACCCCCAAACCTACACTTATAAAAGCATTTAAAAAAAAAAACTTACATAAAAGGGAGTGTTTTGAGCAGGACGAACACCGGGGGTCCACTGTATATATATATATATATATATATATATATATATATATATATTTATTATATATATATATATATATATATATATATATATATATATATATATATATATATATATATATGTGTGTGTGTGTGTGTGTGTGTGTGTGTGTGTGTGTGTAGTACATTCTGTTACGTACCAATAGTTTGTGGTAACTGCACATGTCCGTAACATTGATCTACAGTCATGAGAAATATCACCGTCGATATATGTAGCATCATCTATGTTATTCCTGAAAGGAAAATATTATTTAAAAAATGTTTATGGAAATCAACACATTTGCGTGCACCTGAGCGTGTATGTACGTGTATGAAATAAAGACACATGTGCAACATCTGGGTATCTTTATTGTAAACGTTTCGCCATCCAGTGGCTTTATCAATACAAATTCTAGGACACTATGTGAAGACAGTAGAACTATATACAAAAGATGAGGTAATCAGTCCCTCGGCCTTGGAGTGGTGTGAACAGCACCGAAGTCGTTGAGTTACTGGAGCAGAGGCAAGGAGGCTGGCGCTTATATACTAACGTTAGGTGGAAAGGGACGTGTAGCAGACGAGGGCATAGTCACTGGTAGGCGGGATTCTCCAGTGAAAGTAGGTCATACCCAAAGAGATGGGTTAGTTGTAGTAGTAGATGTCGTTGCCGTGAAGAAGGTTAAGTACAGGTCCTCAGAATCAAGATTCCATGATGTTGCAGTGTCTGACAAGTTGTACAAGAATGGTATACAATACCGACAGTATGAAATAAAGAGGTTTAATACAAATCTGAGCATAAGAACATGAGATTGAGTACTTCACCCTTAGGTGAGCACAGCTCAACTGAGGCACCATTGTTACTTTTGACTCCTTTGTATATGACTGAGACTGTTCTGTTGCTTAAGAATCACTGAACCCAAGTTAATAATTTTCCGTCTAACACCGAAATTGGCCAAGTGATGCAAGATAAGTTCTTGGTTGGCTATGTCAAAGACAATTTTGAAGTCAATAAAGGCTACCTATGTGCCACCTCCTCCTGGTTAAATACTCAGCAATGCAAATTTGGGAGCTTCTCCTGAGTAGGAACTTAAAGAAATTGAGAGAGAGTTGATGTATTTGGACAAAAAGCGTTTTAAATACAATTCACTCAAATGTTTTTCACATGCAGAATGTTGATGAGATAGGTCTAAACATGTTGCGTGTTTGATTTTCGAAAGGGCACGATGTGAGGTTGAGTCTAGCAGTCACACAGTACACTATACTGTAAATTGAACATATATAGATTAATAAGAGCCAGTTGGTCAGTTCACTGGGAAGTCTTGGAGTGTTATAGGTTTTGTTATCGTCCCCAAATGAATCAGCTTTACATTTTATCTGTCTAGTTCAGAGGATATGTAATAGCTATGATTCTGAACTTTCAGTTGATACTATTGTTTGTATATAACGGCTGAAGTGGAATGTTTGGGGGAGTTCCATAAAACGTGAGACAGTCGCTCATTGGTCAATAAGCATGTCTACATCCATCGTGAAATATTGATGTTCAAATTGAAATGTATTTGGATTTGATTACTATTTGATTTTAGATCACATTTGGGCATTATAAGTAGCATGGTTGACGCCTTGCAAGAATTGTTCCCAATACTGACCATATACTTCCTCTTTTAATTCCCTAAACTCACTGTTTGCTTGAGACACTGCATGAGAGAGTCGGCTGTTGTGCTATGTTATATTATTTTTTCAGCTCATAAATTTTTCGGCTTAATTCGAAGTTGTGAGACAATGGTCCAGGTTCGCTGCTCCTTCGTAGCGGAAGTGGAGCTAGTTCGTATTATACAGGTGTTGTGATAAATAGTCCTCTCAGTAAAAAGATCTTCATATAGTGCATTCGCTTTAGTTAAGATGAATGCTTAATACCATGTATGCATCTGATGTTTGAAGTGCAGGTGTAAGGTTTCAGTGATGTCGATGACATTTATAACAAAAACCAGTTGCTTCACATTTTATTATTGTATAAGTGTTTATAAGAGTAAAGAGGTCGTTGACCAATTTATACACCATATATCCACAAACAGCAATGTCAACGAGGCCAGTACCTATAACGTGATAAAGCTTACCTCCCTTAAAGTGGGATCTCAAAAAGAAAGTAATCCATGAATGTACAAACAATAATATATATATATATATATATATATATATATATATATATATATATATATATATATATATATATATATATATATATATATATATATATATATGTCGTGCCGATTAGGTAAAACTTGCGATTTTGGCTTAAATAGCAACGCTCACCTTGCCATATAAGACAAGTGAAAATTTGTGTATGCAATAATTTCTCCAAAATCCTTCTGAACATAACGAAAAAATATATTTCATTGTGTTTGTTTATTATTAAATTAATGTTAACGTATCTAAAATATATTTAGTTGGGTTAGGCTAAATTAAATTGAGCTTGTTGTAGTAAGGTTAGGTAGGTTTTCAAAGTTTCTCTTGGTACAAAATTATAAATTCTTACATTAACATAAATTAAAAAATATATCTTTAAACGTATAAGAGAAATTTTTAGAAAGGACTTAATTTTAGATGAGTTCTTGCTAATTGACCAGTTTTACCTAATCGGCACGACATATATATATATATATATATATATATATATATATATATATATATATATATATATATATATATATATATATATATATATATATATATATATATATATATATATATTTATTTATTTATTTATTTATTAACACATCGGCCGATTCCCACCAAGACAGGGTGGCCCGAAAAGAAAAACTTTCATCATCATTCACTCCATCACTGTCTTGCCAGAGGGGTGCTTTACACTACAGTTATCAACCTGCAACATTAACACCTCTCCTTTATATATATATATATATATATATATATATATATATATATATATATATATATATATATATACACTCGGGCATCAAAACACCAAGATTTCACTAGAAGAATTGACTTGTACTATTATAAATAATCAAGACTCTAGGCAGTTGACTGTGAGCGAAGTTAATACAGTCATCAGAGATTGCCCTGCAAACGTCTCTGGATGTATTCTGAGAATTCTATTATGAATATACTGAATCACTACTTTCAAAATATATATCTGATTACCTACCAAAGTGACTAGCACTAAGACTAGTAAGCCTACAAATTTATATCGTGGAATATTAGAAGCGCTAGAAAAATATTTTACCACCTGTTCTATTCTAAGGCTAATGAAATTGCTATCTTGTGTCTTAATGAACTGTACAATCTTAGCAAATAAGAATGAAATTCCTACAAACTCTGAGGATATTTTCCCGTCTCCAATGCTGGAGATAATGGCACTGGGGTGGAATCTTATATCAAATGTTGGCTGGCTTGGAAAACATATATAAGACTACAAACGTGATTATATTTACTATCAAAAATTTCAATTAGCCACAACATCTGGTATATTAAACTATTGTAATGAGAATGTGACATGTGGCATAATGAGAAAAAGACATCCTTCCAAGTGTCACAAAAGAGGTAATATCTTGGTTCTATTATGTGTGTCTAGATTATCATGTTTATTGTATATAAAAAACTATGTTAGAGATTGTTAATATATTCTGTTAATGATGGTTAACAGTAGGTCCTCATTGCTGTCTCAGTTTTTTTTCTTTTACTTTACGTATTAACAAATTCTTCAAACCATATCTTGTAATGATAATAATTTAGACTGGATTGTTTCGCCAGTTTAGAGCGCTCACTCCAAAACTTTATGCACCTTGTCCTAAAATTTCGTATAAGATTAAATTGTGAACAAAGTTCAAAAAGTAATATTTTCAACTGACCAGCCAATTCTTCTTCTTCTTGATTCGCCGGTACTCTCCCTGCCAAGGTCTTTTCCAGATGGTGACCCGGCCTTGACTCCCGTCTTGGGAGTGTCTGAGACCTGTCTGCCATGGGAAGAGGTACAAATAAACCATACCTCGGGTGGGGTTCGAACCCGCGATCAGAAAGTCTCAAAACTCCAGACCGTCGCGTAAGCCACTGGGCCACTTGAGCTAGAGTTCGTCACGGCCATGCTAGCGGGAGATTCGTCTGTAAAAACTTGCATTTGTGGACACAGTGGTGCTTATGCTAACCTTCCTATGGTGTAAAAATATACCTAGTTGGATGAATCTTATTGAAGCTAGCTGGCCCAGTGGCTTACGCGACGGTCTGGAGTTTTGAGACTCTGACCGCGGGTTCGAACCCCACCCGTGGTATGGTTTGTTTGCAATCGTATCATTACGATTTCGTGAGTCAGGTACAAGTACTTCCTCATCTTCTGGGACCAACTGTCCCCAGGCCTAGCCCCATTCCCCGCCCTCACGAGGCTCGTAGGGAGAAGCTAGGCCTCTGGTCTGCCATCTTCTAGGGAAGCTCGTGGGAATGACAGTCTTGTGAGCTGCAGGTAGTAGCAAGCTCTGGCTCTGGCAGCTTCCCCGCCCTAGGAGGGCTCGTGGGAATGGTGACTTGCTATAACCAGCCAATAAATATTTTATTTTTTCTATGACTGTTGTTGTTTAAACATCTATATCGCACTTTCCTCTTACTTTAGTCTAGGTGACGCTTGAATTTATCAGAGGTTTCTCCAGACTTTAATAATACAAAGGAATGTAAAGAAATGGCGTTAACTACGATTTATTTGTTTAATAGTGGGTGAGTCAATTCTGGAAAGATGCAGGGACGTCAGTACGTCGACAGTTCAATGTTTTTTTCTCAATTCCCAACACTGGATTCACCATTTTTTTTATATAAAAAATATAAACAAAATTAAATTTGAAATCGGGTACTTTATGAGATTTTTTTTCATTTATTAGTAATTAATTATTTTTGGGGAGGAAGTCTGTGATTATACAAATTAAAAATCATTCGAATTATTTTCTTTACTCGGCATTTTCTTTCAGCGGAGTGCTGAAGACTTTAGGAGTTATATTTGATTAGTAAGTCAAACTTTATAGTGTTGCCACAGGCGCATTTGTTCCGGTATTCGTGGAAGAGATTAAATATTCATCATTCAAAGCATTCAATGATATATCAGGAAAATTATTAAATACAGACTGAGGTGTGAATGCCCCTGCCATAAACTGAAAGCACTCAGAGAAAGATGTTTGATACTGATTGAATTGTTTCTCTAGAGTGTAATTAAGTGGAGATAATGTTTTACAGCTGTATTGTAGAGGATTTAAATTATCTTTGAAGTTATTTATATATCCTGAAGAGTAAGCAGAAAAGGTCACTTTATCATTTTTTGCATTTGCTTTATAATCCCTGCATTTGCCAGATCTTGAGATAATGCAGCCACTTTGTAGGCAGCGGCGAATCCACCTGTAGACGGTAGAAGTACTGAAGCCAGTTGCCTCAGCAATTGCACGGAGAGACATACCATCAGCTCGCATTTTTACGAAACTGGCGCGGTCACTGGGGTGGGTTGCTTGAAACTTGCGTTGGAAGTTCATTATAAAGCTCTGAGAAAATAAGATAAAAATGAATAATTGTGCAGGATACTGCACTGTTGTAATAAATTTGTAATGTGGAGTGTTTGTAATATAGTGAAGGTCCATAAAAATAGTGTCAATGGACGAGAATTGAACGGCAGGTGGACCACCAGTGGGACACGTATTAGACGTGAACACTGGGTGAACTGTGTTGCATCACCAGTCTGCCAGCAGTTGGGAAGGATTAGCTGGAACGAGGTGTCATGGATTTGATAAGTGTGGTGTTTTGTGTAAGGTTCAGGCCATATGTTGTGTTTGCTTTATGCTCGCGTCTAAAATGATTTCCTTTTGGGTATGGGCCTGAGAGTGGTGGAAAGTGCAAAAATAGTTACATTTTTACCGGCAGGCTGAAACCGGCAGAGAAATATTGCGATCTTAAGGCGCCATTAATATTTTATTCCCCTGTAGCCTAGTTATCATCTTCGAGGTTTTAACATTTAGTTTTGAGTGTAATTATAATACTATTTTATATAGCCAAACTTTATATAAGTAGTTACATAATAATTGTGAGTTTTTTCTGTGAGATGGGAAGTAGTCGTATTACACCGAGGCAGACCTAAAAAAGAAAAACAATAGTTTTTCTTTTTAAATTTAGTAATTTAAACAGGAGAAGGGGGTACTAGCCCATTTATCCTGGCAATTTATTTGCCTCCCTCGATACACATGGCTTACGGAGGAAAAATTCTTTTCCACTTCTCCATGAAGATAAGAGGAAATAAAAAAGAGCAAGAACTATTAAAAAAATAGAATAAACCCGAGATTGGTGTGTATATATATGTGTACATATATGTGTAGTGTGACCTAAGTGTAAGTAGCAAGATATGCCTGTTATCCCGTGTGTTTATGAGACAGAAAAACAGCAACAGAAAACTTGCGATTTTTGCTTAAACAGCAACGCTCTTTTTGCCGAATAAGACAAGATAAAATTTATGTATGCAATAATTTAGCAAGAATCCTTCTGAACCTAACGAACAAAAATAAATATTTCATTGTGTTTGTTTATTATTAAATTATTGTAAACTTATCTATAATATATTTATTTGGATTAGGCTAAATTAATTTGCGCTAGTTATAATAAGGTTAGGTAAGTTTTCTAAGGTTCTTTTGGAACAAAATTATTAACTTTTATTTAACATAAATGGAAAAAAAAAATTTGGAACGTATAAGAGAAAATTATAGAAAGGACTTAATTTTAAATGAGTTCTTGCCAATTGACCAATTTTACGTGTTCGGCACGACATGCGTGTCGTAAGAGGCGACTAAAATGCCAGGAGCAAGGGGCTAGTAACTCCTTCTCCTGTATATATCACTAAATGTAAAAGGAGAAACATTCGTTTTTCGTTTTGGGCCACCCCACTTCGGTGGGAAACGGCCTACGTGTTGAAAGAAAGATAGAATATATATATATATATATATATATATATATATATATATATATATATATATATATATGTCGTGCCGATTAGTAAAACTGGTCAATTAGCAAGAACTCATTTAAAATTAAGTCTCTTTCAAAATTTTCTTTATACGTTTAAAGATATATATTTTTTCATTTATGTTAATGTAAAATTTATAATTTTGTAAGAGAAACTTTGAAAACCTACCACCTTTTACAACAAACGCAATTTAATTTAGCGTAACTCCAGCTAAATATATTTTAGATACTTTAACATTAATTTAATAATAAACAAACACAATGAAATATATTTTTTTCTTTAGGTTCAGAATGATTTTACGAAATTATTGCATACCCAATTTCGCTTGTTCCTATATGGCAAGAAGATTGTCTATTTAGTAAAATCGAGTTTTACCTATCGGCACGATATATATATATATATATATATATATATATATATATATATATATATATATATATATATATATATATATATATATATATATATATATATATATATAGTCGTCCGATTAGGTAAAACTTGCGATTTTGGCTTAAATAGCAACGCTCATCTTGCCATATAAGACAAGTGAAAATTTGTGTATGCAATAATTTCGTCAAAATCATTCTGAACATAACGAAAAAATATATTTCATTGTGTTTGTTTATTATTACATTAATGTTAACGTATCTAAAATATATTTAGTTGGGTTAGGCTAAATTAAATTGCGCTTGTTGTAATAAGGTTAGGTAGGTTTTCAAAGTTTCTCTTGGTACAAAATTATAAATTCTTACATTAACATAAATGAAAAAAATATATCTTTAAACGTATAAAAGAAAATTTTAGAAAGGACTTAATTTTAGATGAGTTCTTGCTAATTGACAGTTTTCTAATCGGCACGACATATATATATATATATATGTCGTGCCGATTAGGTAAAACTTGCTATTTTGGCTTAAATAGCAACGCTCACCTTGCCATATAAGACAAGTGAAAATTTGTGTATGCAATAATTTCGCCAAAATCATTCTGAACATAACGAAAAAAATATATTTCATTGTGTTTGTTTATTAATAAATTAATGTTAACGTATCTAAAATATATTTAGTTGGGTTAGGCTAAATTAAATTGCGCTTGTTGTAATAAGGTTAGGTAGGTTTTCAAAGTTTTTCTTGGTACAAAATTATAAACTCTTACATAAACATAAATGAAAAAAAATATATCTTTAAACGTATAAGAGAAAATTTTAGAAAGGACTTAATTTTAGATGAGTTCTTGCTAATTGACCAGTTTTACCTAATCGGCACGACATATATATATATATATATATATATATATATATATATATATATATATATATATATATATATATATATATATATATATATATATATATATATATATATATTATATATATATATATATATATATATATATATATATATATATATATATATATATATATATATAATCATATATACATATATATATTTATATACACCGTACCAAAAACACAAACACATACCATTAAAGATTCTAAAGATTAACCTGATGGTGACTACTGAAGCCCAGATCTGACACACGTCTGTTAACAGTTCTTACAGACACCTCTGAGAGAAGATGTGGATTCTTTTCTTTCAATTCTCTAGCAGTTATCTTAGGTGTACTCACTAACTGCTTCTTTAACACAGTTAAGGTACGAACAGATGTCTTCGTCGAGGGGCCAGGCCGAGGTTTGGCAGTTTGTAACTCGACACTACCACCAGCCTTGAAACGCTGCATCCAGTTCCTCACTGAAGGCTCACACACACAACAACATTCTCCACTATTTCTTTCGTCTGGTGCCCAGCTTTGTGAAGCCCTATTATTTGAGCTATAGTTTCAGGTATTAAAAACTTTTACCCATAATCAAACATGAATAGCCCCAAAACCAAAGGAACACCGGACAAAAGATGGGGTGGATTAGAGACAAAAGTGCACACTTCTCACCATGGCAGCCACATGAGCACTGGGGAGTCACTGTGGAGTGTGACGGCAGGCCATGACGTCATGCTAATGGCTGCTACCAGGCATAATGCACTGACGAAAAAAGACCCCCCTGTATGGTAGGCCTTTAATTTTCGTCACGGCATTAATTAAGCCGGCCCTGCTTTAGGGCACTAGTGGTTTTTATGTTACAGATAATATAGTGAATATTTTTGTACATGAGAGTTTATCTGTCCTTCCTGGTAATCAATCCGAGAGTTAACAACTTGTTTATTGCTTTCGTGAAGTTACCTTTGTGACCCTACATTGGTTTATATTTTTTTAATATTTTATATGCCAGTAGACAAGGCTTTGACCCCAAGGCCCAAATTTATATTTGTAACACTGTAGCCAAGTCTGGGAGAATTATCAAATTTAAAGTGACAATTCAATTTTGAAACCTGGGAAATTAATGCTTATTTTTTAACTTATGATACCTGGAGTTTATTTCCCAAAGTAAATTTGATTCAAGGAAGGTTTCTCAGCAAATAATAATTTGCATTTTTCAGGTGTAATTAATAAACAATTATTTTCTGCTTGATTTCTGTGTGCATATCTGATGATTTTTATGGAGTTATTTAATGACGGTAATTCTCTGTGAATATAACAAGATTTTGTGTAACATTTTGTCCTTTTTTTGTGGTTTAATATCTTATATTATTAATTTATGCTCTAAAAATAAGCAGGTGTGTTTTGTTACTAATTTTTAAAATGTCTGCAAACAGTTGAGGTTCTAGTGCAGACAAAAGTCTTGGAGATGACCCTGGATCAAATTCCACTGCTTATAATGAGAGTAATGAAACAGATACCTGAGAAGAATTAAACATGCAAAGATCCAGGGGAAAAATGAGTTAGAAATCCTTAGGGTTAAAGAAAGATAGAGAACAACTTGTTTATCAGCAAGGAACAGGTAAAAGTGTAGAAGTGTTTAATTTGGATAGAACTATAAAGTTTGTTCCCAATTTTTTAGAGAAAGTCCCAGGAATTTTTTTATCTAGTTTTCTAGATGAGCAGGAATTTTCGGTTGAGAAAATGAAGGATGTAGTTTTGTTGGCTTATGAGATATTGTCAGAGAAGTATAGGCAGAAGTTTAGAAGAATAAATTTTCAGGAAGGTTAATCTCTGGTGGAATATAAAATAGAGATGTCACTGCTTAACAAATGGTGCCGCTGCAGAGGTGTGGTATGTGATTCTGAGGGTGTAATTACCTTAATTTTACTTGTGAATCTTTTGAACAGTGCATCTCCTTACCTTTAGGCTTCTTTTGAGGAAATTGACTTTAATGATTTTACCGATGCATTAGAATTGATTGATAGCCAGCCAAAATCTGGAGGCAATCACCCACAACAGCTTAATAATTTTTTTCCTCCAACCAGTTGTTAGAAATTTCACAGGTTTAAGACAAATTATTTCCAGCGTCATAATCACAAGAGTTTTCAGCAAACTTACCAGAATTCTGGTTTCCAGGGATTTAAGTTTCCCAGGGAAAGAAGACCCAGCCCAATCCAAGTGAGTTTTTTTTACCTTTAAGGTTTATAACTGCACTTACTCTAATAAAAAAGGGTACATACAACAATAATGCAGAGAGATGCATAGAGAGCAGGCTGCTGCACATACCTGTCAAGTACACCAATCACACATACTGTAGTTTGCATTACCGTTTTACCTCAAAGTGCAGAGGGCAGTGCAGCTGTTTTAGACACTCAGATGAAGGTCTTTTCAAGTAAGTCCACAGTGGTCTCGCATCAAAATGATGATAGTGTAGGAGGTCTTATGTATTTAACAGACAGATATAGCACTTTCACGTTGTTATTCAAGGATGTATTACTATTGTCGGAAGATACAGGGACAACTATTAGGCCTCCAGCTCATAGAATGTGAGTTGAGTCTGAGTACCAGTCTGGGTAACTGCCTGTAGGTAGTAATAGACAACAATATTTTGGGTCTTCTCAAAAGTGAGGAATTTTTGGTTTGAGGAACACTGATTTACAAGTTTGTAAGGAAAGAACTGGAGCTTCTGTGACTGAAAAAAATTCAGTGTGTACTATGACTAGGCTGGTGAAAAATGGAAGAGCTTCTGTGCATCCCCTTGATCCTACTACTGATTGTAGTGACAGTTAGGGCCTGGGTAGCCTGTTCCTTGCAGGAGACTCTGGGCAGTGATGAACCGGTCCAGGTAGAACCCGGTTTGGGGAGGGTTCTCAGTGATATCATGGGAGTGAGTACCCTGACTCTGAAGCAGCTGTATGAGGCCCAGGGATTTTGTGACACCCTGAAAGTTATTCAGAGTAAGTGGTTCCCAAATTTAACAAATATTTATTTTGCAGAGTTGATATAAGGAGGAAAATCTTTTTGAGGAAATTTGCGAAGAAATAGTCATATCAGAGCCATTTGAGTATCAGGTTCTGAAATTTTTAAAGATCCCAAGGGAGAATATTTCAGTATTGAGAAGGGAGAGCTGGATAATCAGTGTTTTCTTTTCTACCAGGTTAGCAGAGTCTATATCCCTTCTTAAAAATTGTATGTGTGTGTGGTTGAAAGATTTTTGGTGATTCGGTTTTGTCAGTTAGGTTTCACAAAAAGTCAAGCCAACCAGTAGTCTAATTTTATGAAATATTTTCATGTACTTTTGGGACACTTCAATATTAAAAATCAATTTACCACTGTTTATCAGACTGAGAGTCTGGGAGAGGTACAGTGGTTACACCAGTCAGAGAGTCTGGGGGAGGTACAGTGGTTACACCAGTCAGAGAGTCTGGGGGAGGTACAGTGGTTACACCAGTCAGAGAGTCTGGGGGAGGTACAGTGGTTACACCAGTCAGAGAGTCTGGGGGAGGTACAGTGGTTACACCAGTCGGAGAGTCTGGGGGAGGTACAGTGGTTACACCAGTCGGAGAGTCTGGGGAGGTACAATGGTTACACCAGTCAGAGAGTCTGGGGGAGGTACAGTGGTTACACCAGTCGGAGAGTCTGGGGGAGGTACAGTGGTTACACCAGTCGGAGAGTC
Source organism: Cherax destructor (assembly GCA_009830355.1). NCBI lineage: Eukaryota > Metazoa > Arthropoda > Malacostraca > Decapoda > Parastacidae > Cherax > Cherax destructor. The sequence continues at coordinate 116,294 of WNWK01004640.1, read as the reverse complement.
TGGGGGAGGTACAGTGGTTACACCAGTCGGAGAGTCTGGGGGAGGTACAGTGGTTACACCAGTCGGAGAGTCTGGGGGAGGTACAGTGGTTACACCAGTCGGAGAGTCTGGGGGAGGTACAGTGGTTACACCAGTCGGAGAGTCTGGGGAGGTACAATGGTTACACCAGTCGGAGAGTCTGGGGAGGTACAATGGTTACACCAGTCGGAGAGTCTGGGGAGGTACAATGGTTACACCAGTCGGAGAGTCTGGGGAGGTACAGTGGTTACACCAGTCGGAGAGTCTGGGGAGGTACAGTGGTTACACCAGTCGGAGAGTCTGGGAGGTACAATGGTTACACCAGTCGGAGAGTCTGGGGAGGTACAGTGGTTACACCAGTCGGAGAGTCTGGGGAGGTACAGTGGTTACACCAGTCGGAGAGTCTGGGGAGGTACAGTGGTTACACCAGTCGGAGAGTCTGGGGGAGGTACAGTGGTTACACCAGTCGGAGAGTCTGAGGGAGGTACAGTGGTTACACCAGTAAGAGAGTCTGGGGGAGGTACAGTGGTTACACCAGTCGGAGAGTCTGGGGGAGGTACAGTGGTTACACCAGTCGGAGAGTCTGGGAGGTACAGTGGTTACACCAGTCGGAGAGTCTGGGGAGGTACAGTGGTTACACCAGTCGGAGAGTCTTGGGGAGGTACAGTGGTTACACCAGTCGGAGAGTCTGGGGAGGTACAGTGGTTACACCAGTCGGAGAGTCTGGGGGAGGTACAGTGGTTACACCAGTCGGAGAGTCTGGGGGAGGTACAGTGGTTACACCAGTCGGAGAGTCTGGGGGAGGTACAGTGGTTACACCAGTCGGAGAGTCTGGGGAGGTACAGTGGTTACACCAGACGGAGAGACTGAGGGACGTACAGTGGTTACACCAGTCGGAGAGACTGGGGGACGTACAGTGGTTACACCAGTCGGAGAGACTGGGGGACATACAGTGGTTACACCAGTCGGAGAGACTGGGGGACGTACAGTGGTTACACCAGTAAGAGAGTCTGGGGGACGTACAGTGGTTACACCAGTCGGAGAGACTGGGGAACGTACAGTGGTTACACCAGTAAGAGAGTCTGGGGAGGTACAGTGGTTACACCAGTCGGAGAGTCTGGGGTGGTACAGTGGTTACACCAGACGGAGAGACTGAGGGACGTACAGTGGTTACACCAGTCGGAGAGACTGGGGGACGTACAGTGGTTACACCAGTCGGAGAGACTGGGGACATACAGTGGTTACACCAGTCGGAGAGACTGGGGACGTACAGTGGTTACACCAGTAAGAGAGTCTGGGGGACGTACAGTGGTTACACCAGTCGGAGAGACTGGGGAACGTACAGTGGTTACACCAGTAAGAGAGTCTGGGGGACGTACAGTGGTTACACCAGGTAGATGTCCAGTTGCTCGATCGCTAGCGCACTCAGTTCGCTCACTGAGGTCCGGAGTTTGAATCTCCGGTACGGCTGGAAAAACATTACGGACGTGTTTCCATATGACATCTGCTGTCTGTGTCACACATCAATATAAAATGGGTACCTGTGTGTAAGTCGACTGGTGTGGGTCGCATCCTGGGACAAAAGTGACTTAATTTGCCCGAAATGCTCTGCATAACAAGCGGCTTTCTATGTAGTAGTATGTCATTGATGTCAGTTAGGCCTGTATACCTTGTACATGTATTTGTAGAAATAAAGAAATTATATTATTATTATTATTATTATTATTATTATTATTATTATTATTATTATTATTATTATTATAGCGAATCAGTCTGCCACTCTGATCAGGATGACTCTGTGGCACGGTGAGGTGGTGCTACATACTCTGGAGGCTGGAGTGGAGGTGCTGGTATTCGATCCGATTCCTGGGAATATTTTAATAGCAAGGCGCAGTGAATGTATGGTACCTGATGGTGGATAAGGTCTCTGATGGAAGGAAAATCTGCACACCCAATCAGAAATGGACTGATTGTATAGTTCACATTAATGGGTTAAATAGTTTAAAGCTGTATCAGCAATTTGAAATGACTATTGTTACAGTGAAAGGTAAAGTACAAGATTTTGAAATATGTACGTGTACGTTTCCCTTTACCGAGAAAAGTGTTGGAGAGTTGGTTCAGCCACTGTGGAACTTTGAAAATTTGGTTTGCAGTGTTACTAAAGGGGTGTGAATCCCTATGATGTAAAGTTGTTTTGGGAAGAGAAGTGGTGTATGGAGGAAGAGATGAATTTTATTTTTCAAGATATTTTGACAGTATTCAGCGAGAGTCAGTGGACATTAACTTTCGTGGGCCTCAAACTAGCTGGCACGCTGAGCAGGTGCACTGACTGCCACAAGGTAAGGTGATGTGATTTCCATGACACTGTGTGCCAGTGACATCTCCAGGTTTGTAACTGTACTCTTTATGTACTTGAAAATTTTGTATGACATTAACTCTGAAGATGTTTTTTGGGTAAACTTGGTTTACATAGCCTGGATTTAGCGAAGTGATATTAGTGTTGGTTCTGTATTGAAGCAAGAAGTAGCAGGACACTTCTTGCCAGTAAGTTATTTTTCGGCAAAATTTAAAAGTCACCAGATAAATTATGCCACCATAGATAAAGAGGCTCTTGCTTTTATGTTGGCTGTGCAATTTTTTTTCAGCACAGCGATCACAATGATACATTTCCTTCACCTAACAAGGAACTACAATCAAACGTTTTGGTGATTCATTATGTGAAGGGAACAGAGAATGTGGTTGCTGATGCATTGTCTCTGTAAAAATGTAAATAATGTAGTGTGTAGATCATTGATCTGCTTTTGTTTTCCAGTAGTTTGCAGTGGGCGAGTAGATGGCATCTCTGACCACCTAGATGTTAGAACCAAGTTGAGCCGGTGGAGGGGGTATGAGATTTCCCTAGTGTCTGTGTCTGTGTTTGGTAGTAGTCACGTCAGTTTACATGCCTAGGTAGATATGCTAACATTTTTAAGATGCTGGCTGGTATGCTTCACCTGTATTTATGTTGGTATCAAGGGCTGTTGGACCAAACATTTTGGTTAATTATGGTTGGCAGTGATGCCTCACCATATTTGGTTCATGAACAGTGATCCTGGGTGTTTTGGGTGTTGAGTTTCACCAGGGCCAACCTATTTTTTGGATCTCCAATGTGGGGTGACTCCAGGGTTATTTGGAATAAGTATAGGTGAAAGCCTTGGAGGCCCACCTTTTGAGGGGCATTAGTGTTTTTTTCAAGGACGCAGTCCAACCAAAAAAAAAAAAAATATGTGTGACTGTTTACCTGTACTGTCCTGTTTCTACCAGAGGTGTTTTGCGTAGCCACTTTTGCTTACATAGGGTTGATAATGTGAGTTTCATTTTAATGCAATAAGAAGTATGTACAAATATTTTTTGCACTATTTCTGGAGACTTATTATTGCTTATTTTTCTTATGGAAAGTCACTAATCTTTTGTGCGTTGTTTTGCAACATTTAATAAGCAGAGATTTGTAGTAATGGACAGTAATGCTGTTTAAAGAGATAAAAAGTTTCTCAGTTATGTGACGTTGTAGAGAGGTAATCAACTTTGTAGTGTAAAATGATGTATTATGTGTAGGTGAAATGCATCAACAAAGGTGTTTGGCCAACGCTGTGTTGTGATGGTGAATTATCCTAGTTTTGGGTTGAAGAGTATAGCTATAAAACATGACTATGGGCTCATTTGGCATAAAACGTGATCACTTTTATGTTAAAGTTTCACATGTCTGTGGATTAGCAATCCTCATTGTGGGGATATTGAATGTGTGTAAGTTTACATTTTGTTTTTCTATGTAAAAGAAAAATTGCACCAAGGCAAGTAAGGTAGTGATGGTAATGATGCAGTTTTCTTGTTTTTGATCATTATAATTTCTTTTTTCCCAGACCTCAGGGTAATTTTCCTCTTTTATTTTTCTTTGACTGGCTGCATTCCATTGGATCCGGCTAGCTGAGTGAAACCTGTGGTTTGGTATTGGGGGCATTATGCAGGTTATTGCATTATTGAAATAAATTTGTAATGTGGAGTGTTTGTGGTGTAGTGAAGGTCCCATCAATAAGATATCCAATCTATCATTGCCTAGATATTTTGTTGATCTCATCACCCAGTTCTTTGTTTTATACTTTTACTTTCCTTATTTTACACAATCTCTCTTTGCATCATCTCTTTACAGTCACTCAAAATACTGAGTCATCATCAAGTAGCAACTATGACATCCCTGACTCTTGTTTTTCAACATGTGCATCACTAATATTTATACCATTATAAAATTAAAATTTGCTTAAAACCAACCGATCAAAATGATCTAATTCAGTTTCGGTCTCGCCACGATGTTAAAACTAATGGGACACTTTTAATTAGTTTCTCTGTCCTATGGTTTAAGTAATATGTAACCTCTGGGTTTCTTGAGGATGAATGCCAAGTCGTTTACAAGTCTCTTATAACAACTTCATTTTCATCACAATTCATTCGCGGTATTGGGAAAACAAGACTTATAAAATTCAGTAAAAGAAATACCAATAATTGTAATCAGAAATTCATTGTTATCGTTTCTTCAAATGTTCTCGTCAACCTTTTCAGGATATTAAATCTATGGTTTATAATTGCTATACCTTCCTCCTCTATTAAATAACAACTAACCAGCTTTCCAGATACTGAAAAATACTATGTCCGCTCTATCTTACACAATAATTTGGAATGAGAAATACGCCAAGAAAACTTGGACAATCTTAGACACTTTAATCTAGAAAGATTATTACGAACTGCAGATACATAACACTTACAACACATGTTATTTATTAAGACGCGCAAACTAACCTATTGAAATGAACAGAGGCGAAGCTGATCAGCAAATAATGAAAAAAAATATAAAAGTGATTAAAGTGTTCAGTGTTCAACACAATAGACAACATTACCCAAAGCAAGGCAATTTTCATTATACAAAATAATTGACATACCTCATACATCAAATACACCTTGACAGATGGGGCTGGGGAGTTTTCCCTGGTGGTCAGGGGAAGGAACCGGTCTGGTCGCGCTCAGACAGCCAGTTCCTTCAACAGGTTATATATTCCCCACTTACGAGATGGTGAGGGAGTTGGAGACAGCAGTCCCCTCCAGCAAGCTCAGCTGCGAAATCACGCTCAGGGGAGAGATCCTGGCCAAGCCTCGGGACGAGGATACATACGTCAGGATCAAGACCATGGCTTCTCAGAACCCAGGGATAAGGGAGCTCTTTGCCCAGGACAAGGTGAGCAAGGGGGTTGTCGAGCACGTCCCTTTGCCCATCCCAGCAGAGCGCTTCCTCGAAGTGCCCAACATATCCAAGGCCGAAAGACTAACTACGGGAATCAACAAGGCACCGACTCGGAGCGTATTGATCCACCACAGGGGGCCCCTTCCTGCCCACATACACCTAGGAATGTGGGGGAAATTCAAGACCCGGGCCTACATAGATGGCCCGCTCCAGTGCTACAATTGCCAGGGATTCAACCACATTGCAGCCAGCTGCCAGCATGTGAAAAAGTGCGGGGCCTCAGCAAGCAGCACGACTCCAGGGACTGCATAGCCCTGCTCAGGCAGAACAACCCCGAGATTCAACGCCCAGAGCCCAGATGTGTCAATTGTGGGAAGAGGCACCACGCCTGGAATCGAAGCTGTCCTGCTATAACGCAGCGGTGGCAACAGATACGGCAGCGGCACGCCCCTACGACGACCACAGCAAAGTCCAACACTCCGGGGCCCCAGCAGCAACAGACAGGGTCGACGACCAACCCATGGAACACTCAGCAGCGGCCACCAGGGACACACATCACAGCTTCCCAGAGCCAGCCCACGACCTACAACACCGAGTTCCCAATGCTGGGCCCCTGCCAGACAGGACAAGGTACAGCTCCCGGCACGAGCCAGGGTGGCCAACGACCCGGACAAGCGCCAAAGCCTCAGAGAAAGCAGAATCGTGGGACGAACAAAGCCCGGCTCAGGGATGCTGCGCAAGGGGCTGGGGCCACACGGAAACCTTCACGGGCCAGCCAGATTGCCCAGAGAGCAGTGCAGGCCTACACAGCAGTAACTCAGTCAACGGTGGATACAGAACAGCAGCCCCAGAGCCCAATCGAGACACCAGCAGCCGCCTCGACCCTGAGCGATGGGGAACCGGACTACAAGAATGCCAGCTTCACCTCGATGATCATGATCATCACGGAGTGCATTTCAAACCTGCTCCCGTCTATGGTGGACCGGGAGAACTGCAGAGAGCTCCTAGGCACCCTTTTCAGCTTGGTTCTGCTGGACCCGAAGTCGTCAGCAAAATTGCAGGAACATCTCGGCAGGGTCTTCGAGTCCACAATCAAGAGGAGACAGGAAATGATGACTCCATCGAGGGAGTCCATGGACGAGCAGGAGTGGATGGAGTCCGACGGGTCGCTCTCCAGCCCTTAAAATTCTACAGTGGAACATCTGCGGTCTGCGACAGAAAATCCACCTCGTCGTCGAAACGGCAGTCCAGGAGGCAATCGACGTTTTCCTGCTCCAGGAAACCTTAGTGAACCCGCCGCCGAACCCGCAGATACGCATACCGGGATTCTCGGCCTACCTACAGCGAGCTGGAGTTCCCGCCAGGGGCATGGCAGTCTACGTGAGGAACTCCATTCCCCACTCAATCGTCAGCGACCCCATCAACTGTGGCGAAGGGGTTGAGGTGCAAGCTGTCTCTCTGCACCTACCGGCCGGGCCACTAACGATCTATAATGTGTACTGGAACCCGAGAGTCACCCTCGACCTCTCCGAAGTTGCAGCTCTCGCTGTGTCACCCAGCCATGGCGTGCTGGTGGCAGGGGATATCAATGCCCTCCATGAGCTACTGCGCTCAGTCACTCCCACAAATGAGACAGGCAGGCACCTGGCAGCAGTGCTGGAGGATGTTCCCGAGATCGCCCTCCTCAACACAGGAGAGCCGACTCACCACTATGGCAACCGACTGGACGTCACGCTCCTCTCCCAGATGCTACTTCCAGGAGCCAGTTGGGAAATCCACCCTCTTCTCACCAGCGACCATTTTGCAATCGTCACCACTCTGTCGCTCTCAAGACATCCTCCGTACTCCCTACCTCCACGGTGGAACACTAAGAAGGCTGACTGGCAGTGCTTCCAGGACGTCATCCAGCAGTGGTGGGAGGAGACTGATCTCTCTGACGACCCAGATGAGGCTACCCAGAGCCTCCAAGCAGCTTCTCGAGCAGCCGAGGCGGCAATACCACTCACAAGGGTCGGGGGAACGCCCAAGCGTGATTGGTGGTTCTATGACGAGGCAGTCAAAGAACAAAACCACTGCGTCAATCGTGCCCGTAGGTTACACCGACGCAACCCCACGGCTGGGTCCCTCAGGCTTCTGCGAGAGGTGGTGCGGCACGCACGCCACATCTCCCACAGGACACGTCTGGCAAAATGGTTTGAGTGGTGTGGTTCCTTCAGCCACTACTCTACCCTGTCTGAGATCTGGAAGAAGATCAGCATAGCTACGGGAAAGCGCAGAGGCGCTGTGCGTGCTCATCATGACCCGGCTGGGGAGGCAGAGAGGATGGTGGTACTCTTCACATCCAGGGCAGCCACAGCCCGCCTACCCCAGGACATCCAGGCCACCCTCCTCCCTGGTAGGACTGCCAGTATTCTAGAGGCATCCCAGGCACAAGACGACACCGACATCGAGTTCACCGGTCGGGAGCTGCAAGCTGCCTTCAAGACTTCACGGGACACGGCCCCCGGGCAGGACGGAATCAGCTACAGTATGATCTCAAAGGCAGGCCCTCACGGGCATGACGCCCTCCTGGAAGTCATCAACTGTACCTGGAGGGTCGGGCGACTTCCCATCGCATGGAAGGAAGCCAACATCCTGCCGATCCCCAAGCCCAGGGATCCAGGCAACATGCGGCCCATTTCCCTCACCAGCTGCCTATCCAAGGTTGCAGAGAGGATGGTGTTGGAGCGCCTAAGATGGAAGCTTGGTCCGGAGCACCAACACATCTACGGCTTCACACGGGGAGTGGGCACCTCTGAGAGCATCACCACCCTCATGGCCAGCATTGAGTCTGACAAAAGGCCGAAGATTGTCATCTTTCTCGACCTTGAGAAGGACTTCGAGCTGGCCAGTGCACCGGCCATCCTCGACCTGCTGGCGCGCAGAGGAGTGAGGGGCAAGCTGCTTGCCTGGGTCGGCTCATACCTACAGGGCCGGCAGGCGCGGGTACGCTTCCAGGGGCAGGTTTCTGCCCTCAGGACCTTGGAAAATGGCACCCGCAGGGCGGAGTCCTCAGCCCAACTCTCTTCAACGTGCTGATGCATGAGCTGGTGCAGCTGACGTTCTCAGAAGGCACCCGACTGCTCAGCTACGCTGATGACCTGGCACTCATTGTCATCGGGAAGCCCGGACTGTTGTGCAAAGCCCAACGCGACTTTAGCCTGCTAGATACCACCTGCCGTCGCCTTGGCCTCAAGATCTCAGCGGAAAAGTCCAAGGCCAAGATCTTTCGTGCCAAGGTGCCTGATACCAGGCTGAAGATCTCAGACATCAACCTGGACTGGGTCAGCAGTTACCAATATCTTGGTATATGGATTGACAGCCGACTCTCCTTCCGCAAGCATGCAGAGCATGTCAGGGAGCGTGCCATGCAACGTGTCACGGCCATGCGTGCCATGGCCAATCCTAGGACTGGTGCCAGCCACGATATTCTCCGGATGTTCTATGTGCAGGCGGTGCGCTCGCTAGTCGATTATGGTGCAATCACCCTGGCCCATGCTCATTCCTCATGCCTTAAGCGCCTCAGCGTTGTACAAAATGCTGCGGCTCGGGTCATGCTGGGGGCTCCGGCTGACGAACACAGTGACTCTGAACAGAGAGCCCAATTGCAGCCCCTAAGTGACAGGATCGCCCTTGTTGCTGCCAGGAGGTTGGCCAAATTTGTCCAGCTACCGGGCGTTGAGCGCCTGCTGAGAGACCTCCTTGACCGTCAGCGAGGCGACCTCGCAGGAGGCCGTGTCCGACTATGGTTGTGGTCGGCTGCGGAAGTGACACAGGAGCTCCTGCCCATGCCGCTCCTCGAGGACAAGGGATGCGACCGGCCAGTCGATGGGTACACCGTGCCACCGCCATGGTCACCAGAACCTGTCGTAATCCACCTTGCAAACCTGCCAGCCAGCAAGCGTCACTGTCCACAGCACGTGCTGCAGCGGTGGGCAGCTGCAAGCATTGCTGCAGCGGAGCATCCCGGGTGTGCAGTGTACTACACTGATGGATCAAGAGACCCCGAGGCCGGCCGCACGGGTTCCGGGATATATCACTCCTCCCTAACGGTTGGCTGGCGCCTCCCAGACCACTGCAGCATCCTACAGGCAGAACTCCACACCATCCAGAGGGCCATCCAACATGCACTCCTGGAACACCACCAACCTCCAGTCATCCACGTCGACTCCAGGGCGGCGATACAGGCCATCATGCATAGGGAGCCCAAGGATAACATCCGGCTCCTCACCGCCATCAGAAGAGACCTACACTCACTTGACGAGCAGGGCCGGCAAGCAACAATCAATTGGATACCAAGCCACATCGACCTTGCTGGGAATGATGCGGCGGATGGGGCGGCTAAGTCTGCCACACTTGCGGCCCAACCTGCGACTACAATTGCCATTAGCCGCAGGCAGGTGCACCTGGGGGCAGCTTCGGCAGCCAGACGCCCACTACCAGCACCGGGAGCATCTCGGAGCTGGCACTGGTATGACAGAGCGACATGTAGGAGCCCCACCAAACATGAGGAAACTGAACAGGGAGCTGCAAGTCAGCGTCCACCGCCTGCGCCTCGGCTACCCTACTGCAAAGCGCCTCATCGAACGCATGAGTGAGGAGCTTTGCCGCCACTGCGTCCGGATGGTTCCAAAGCCTCTAGTTCACTACATGCTTGACTGTCCTTCGACGACGTCCATTCGCCGCAGGCACTTCCAGATGGCACCTGGGGATCTGACCCTCGAGGACAAAGCAGCCCGGCTGGTTTACCTGGCCACCCATGATTTGGAGACACTGCTCCCAGTCCTAGCCACCCACCCCCCCCCGATGACGACGCCGGAGAACCCCGACGACGACCAAGACTACCCACTACAGCTATTCTTTCTCTACTTCCTTCTTTCTTATCCCCCATCCTTCTTCTTCCTATGTAGGTAGAACCACAGCCTGAAGTACCAACATCTGTTGATGAAGATGCGACGTCAGAAGACACTCCCCATCATGGGGAGCCACAGCAAGGAAGAAAGAAGATGACACCCTCTACCCAGGGGGCCAATGCCGGGTCACCATTTGGAGAAGACCCGGGCCGGATGTACCGGCGAACATACAACAACAACAACCTTGACAGATGGGACACTACACATTAGACCAGCATCACAGTACTCATCTGGCATACACGGATCTGTCACTGAATTTTTCTCCTTAACATGCTATATACCGATGTATTCTCACTGGTCTCGAAAAACACTTTGCAGGTGCGTGAAGCTTAGCATCAAAAAGGTTTCCCTACTTGCATTAAAGTGTCTCACTTCATTCAGATTCTTCGGTATTTAAATTTCTTATTACCAATAACTATATTTATACTGTTAACTTAGGATTCCGTCTTTCTTGTTGGACAAGAAATAAAGAGAGGGAATTTACCTCCATTTTCCATTCAGATCTGAATTTAATAGGAAGGAAAACAATGTTGCTCTTATGGATACACTGAGATGGCATCTACAGTATATTTTAAATCTCCACCAAACTTTAGAGTGATGTATTAAATCTCGTAATATTTCAGATTTGAAGAGGGATTTTCTATTGAAAAACAATAAAATTTACTTAAAAATCCATAGGTAACTAAATAAAAGTAATATAGCACTTAATAATAATCATTCATTTTTTTTTTCTTTATGAATTTTATTCCAGAAAAAGATTCATTTAAAATATATCTAAAACGTTTCCAAATTTCTTAAACAGTATAACTAGTAAATTTAACCATTAAAAAGGTTAAATAGATTTTGTATTTAATGTGATTCCGACTGCAAATTATATGAGAACAATAAACGCAGTCATTAACAGGAAACGAGTTTAGTGACCCTTTAAACGAATAAAGAATTTAATATCAATGATTTATATATCACAGAGAAATTATAAGTAAAATATGTATACAAAAATGTACTTGGTACGAAGCTTAGTTCCTCTAATATTTTCTTGAAATTTTCAGATACTTCTTGAGTTGTGTTGATGAATGAGAATATGTATTTCGAGTGAGTGTGCGTGTGTTCATGCATGCAGTTGCGCATATCGTGTGAGTTTCTGCACGCATGTACGCATGTATGTTTGCGTGTATATGTGTACTCACCTAGTTGTGGTTGCAGGGGTCGAATCATAGCTCCTGGCCCCGCCTGTGTGTGTGTGTGTTTGTGTGAGTGTGTGTGTGTGTGTGTGTGAATAAGTGTTGGTGGGTGGGAGTTTGTACCTGTGTTTCTTTTAGAGAGTACCAGCCTGAGTACTTGATTAAAGTGAGTGAGAAAGATCGTACTACAACATTTATCACATAATTCTTCTGTATTAACTAGCATTTGTATGTAGAAACGCCACGCACACACACACACACACACACACACACACACACACACACACACACACACACACACACACAAACACACACACACACACACACACACACACACACACACACACACACACACACAGGGAAGTCAGTAAACGAGATGATGGAATAAATGACAAATATATGCAAGGAAGCTGAGGAGAGGTTTGTACCCAAGGGTAACAGGAATAACGAAAAAGCCAGGATGAGCCCGTGGTTCACCCAAAAGTGTAGGAAAGCCAAACCCAAGTGTGCTAGGGAATGGAAGAAGTATAGAAGGCAAAGGACCCAGGAAAATAAGGAGAGCAGTCGTAGAGCCGGAAACGAGTATGCGCAGGTGAGAAGGGAGGCCCAAAGACAATACGAGAATGACATAGCAGCGAAAGTCAAATCTGACCCGAAACTGTTGTACAGCCGCATCAGAAGGAGAACAACAGTAAAGGACCAGGTAATCAGGCTGAGGAAGGAAGGAGGTCACAAGACATGACCGCGAAGTGTGTGAGGAGCTCAACATGAGATTCAAAGAAGTGTTCACAGGGGAGGTAGAAGGGCCTCCAGAAAGGCGGAGAGGTGGGGTACACCATCAGGTGCTGGACACAATACACACAACTGAGGAGGGAGTGAAGAGGCTGCTAAGTGAGCTAGATACCTCAAAGGCGATGGGGCCGGATAACATTTCTCCATGGATCCTGAGAGAGGGAGCAGAGGCGCTATGTGTACCCCTAACAACAATATTCAACACATCCATCGAAACAGGGCAACTACCTGAGGTATGGAAGACAGCAAATGTAGTCCCAATTTTAAAAAAAGGAGACAGACACGAAGCACTAAACTACAGACCATTTTCATTGACATGTATAGTATGCAAGGTAATGGAGAAGATTATCAGGAGAAGAGTGGTGGAGCACCTAGAAAGAAACGAGCTTATCAACGACAGCCAGCATGGTTTCAGGGAAGGGATATCCTGCGTTACTTTAGTAAGACAAGAGGGTGAGGGGTGGGTAGATTGCATTTTCTTAGACTGCAAGAAGGCGTTTGACACAGTTCCACAAAAGAGATTAGTGCAAAAGCTGGAGGACCAGGCAGGAATAACAGGAAAGGCTCTGCAATGGATCAGGGAATACCTGTCCGGAAGACAACAGCGAGTCATGGTAGGTGGCGAGGTGTCAGAGTGGGCACCTGTGACGAGCGGGGTGCCACATGGATCAGTCCTAGGACTGGTGCTGTTTCTGGTATTTGTGAACGACATGACGGAAGGAATAGACTCCGAAGTGTCCCTGTTTGCAGATGATGTGAAGTTGATGAGAAGAATTCAATCGGACGAGGACCAGGCAGAACTACAAAGGGATCTGGACAGGCTGCAAGCCTAGTCCAGCGATTAGCTCCTGGAGTTCAACCCCACCAAGTGCAAAGTCATAAATATTGGGGAAGGGCAAAGAAGACCACAGACGGAGTACAGTCTAGGGGGCCAGAGACTACAAACCTCACTCAAGGAAAAAGATCTTGGGGTGTGTATAACACCAGGCACATCTCCTGAGGCGCACATCAATTAAATCACTGCTGCAGCATACGAGCGCCTAGCAAACCTAAGAACAGCATTCCGACATCTTAATAAGGAATCATTCAGGACCCTGTACACTGTGTACGTTAGGCCCATATTGGAGTATGCAGCACCAGTTTGGAACCCACACCTAGCCAAGCACGTAAAGAAACTAGAGAAAGTGCAAAGGTTTGCAACAAGACTAGTCCCGGAGCTAAAGGGTAGGTCCTACGAGGAGAGATTAAGGGAAATCGACCTGACGACACTGAAGGACAGGAGAGATAGGGGGGACATGATAACGACATATAAAATACTGAGAGGAATTGTCAAGGTGGACAGGGACAGAATGTTCCAGAGATGGGACACAGCAACAAGGGGACACAGTTGGAAGTTGAAGACTCAGATGAATCACAGGGAAGTTACGAAGTATTTCTTCAGTCACAGAGTGGTCGGGAAGTGGAATAGTTTGGGAAGCGATGTAGTGGAGGCAGGTTCCATACATAGCTTTAAGAAGAGGTATGATAAAGCTCATGGCGCAGGGAGAGTGACCCAGTAGCGGCCAGGGAAGAGGTGGGGCCAGGAGCTATGTAGCGACCCTTGCAACAACAACTAGGTGAGTACAACTAGGTGAGTTCACACACACACACGCACTAACGAGAATCTGTTCAAAAGCAATAACATTAAAAGTATGCAATAATTCATATTATTCAGCAAAGAGATATACTTACCTTACTGTTGATGGTTCAGATAAGAAACTGATGTTTTTGTCTGTAATGTCTGTCGCTCACAGTAACACGGCAAGAATGAGGATGGATCAATGATAACTCCAGAGAGGAGTAGAAGAATGAGGCAAGACAGTCAAACTCACCTCTTTTATTAGAGAGATGAGAGATATCTTGGCTTCCTATTGGTCAATGTCATGATTATAAGTTAACAAGTGGGAGGTGCCTGCGTGTCTCCAGAACGAGGCGTCACCACACACACAACTCTGAGACAACTGTTTCGATTTTCCAAGCTTTACTGTAAAATGTCAGTAGAATGTACTTTGTACATGTATTCAAATACATACACACACACAAACACACACATATTTTCTTGGACTGCAAGAAGGCCATCGACACACTTCCTCACAAGAGATTAGTGCAGAAGCTAGAGGGTCAGGCGTGTATAACAGGAAGGGCACTGCAATGGATCAGAGAACACCTGACAGAGAGGCAACAACGAGTCATGGTACGTGATGAGGTATCGCAGTGGGCACCTGTGACGAGCGGGGTCCCACAGGGGTCAGTCCTAGGACCAGTGCTATTCTTGGTATAAGTGAATGACATGGCGGAGGGGATAGACCCAAAAGTGTCCCTGTTCGCAGATGATGTGAAGTTAATGAGGAGAATTAAATCATATGAGGATCAGGAAGGACTACAAAGAGACCTGGAATTCGGTCTGACAACACTTGAGGACAGGAGGGTTAGGGAAGACATGATAACGATATACAAAATACTACGTGGAATAGACAAGGTGGATAGAGATAGGATGTTCCAGAGAGGGGACACAGAAACAAGGGGTCACAATTGGAAGTTGAAGACTCAGATGAGTTAAAAGAATGTTAGGAAGTATTTCTTCAGCCATAGAGTATTCAGGAAGTGGAATAGCCTAGCAAGTGATGTAGTGGAAGCAGGAACCATACATAGTTTTAAGACGAGGTATGATAAACCTCATGGAGCAGGAAGAGAGAGGACCCAGTAGCGATCAGTGAAGTGGTGGGGCCAGGAACTGTGTCTCCACCCTTGCAACCACAATTAGGTGAATACAATTAGGTGAGTACACAAGCCCAAAGGAAGGCCCAAAGATAATACGAGAATGACATAGCAGCGAAAGCCAAATCTGACCCAAAGCTGTTGTACAGCCACATCAGGAGGAAAACAACAGTCAATGAAGAGGTAATCAGGCTGAGGAAGGAGGGAAGTTCACAAGAAACGACCGTGAAGTATGTGAGGAGCTCAACATGAGATTTAAAGAAGTGTTCACAGTGATGACAGAATGGCCTCCGGAAAGGCAGAGAGGTGAGGTTCACCATCAAGTGTTGGACACAATACATACAAGCGAGGAGGAAGTGAAGAGGCTGCTAAGCGAGCTAGATACCTCAAAGGCGATGGGGCCGGATAACATCTCTCCATGGGTCCTGAGAGAGGGAGCAGAGGGGCTAAGTGTACCCCTAACAACAATCTTCAACATCTATCGAAACAGGGCGACTATCTGAAGTATGGAAAACAGCTAATGTAGTCCACATTTTTAAAAAGGAGACAGACACGAAGTATTAAACTACAGACCAGTGACATGTATAGTATGCAAGGTCATGGGGAAGATTATCAGGAGAAAGTGGTGGAGCATCTAGAAAGGAATGAGCTTATCAACGACAGACAGCACGGTTTTAGGGATGGGAAATCCTGCATTACAAACCAACTGAGTTCTATGACAGGGTGATGGCAGTAAGACAAAAGAGAGAGGGAGGGTAGATTGCATTTTTGGATTGTAAAAAGGCGTTTGACACAGTTCCCACAAGGGGATTAGTGCAAAAGCTGGAGGACCAGGCAGGGATATCAGGAATGCACTACAATGGATCAGTGAATACCTGTCAGGAAGACAACAGCGAGTCATGGTAAGTATAGAGGTGTCGAAAGGGCGCCTGTAACGAGCAGGGTGCCACAAGGATCAGTCCTAGGACCGGTGCTGTTACTGGTATTTGTGAACGACATGACGGAAAGAATAGACTCGAATTGTCCCTGTTTGCAGATGATGTAAGTTGATGAGAAGAATCAATCAGACGAGGACCAGGTAGAACTGCAGAGGATCTGGACAAACTGCAGGCCTGGTCCAGCAACTAGCTCCTTTCGTTCAACCCTACCAAATGCAAAGTCATGAAGATTAGGGAAGGCAAAGAAAACCACAGACGGAGTGCAATCTAAGGGGGCCAGATCCACAAACCCTCACCCAAGGAAAAGGATCTTGGGGTGAGTATAAAACCGGGCACATCTCCTGTCTGCACATCACCCAAATAAATGCTGCAGCATATGGGCACATGGCAAACCTAAGAACAGCATTCGGACAACTTTATAAGGAGTCATTCAGTACCCTGTACACTGTGTACGTTAGGCCCATATAGGAGTATGCAGTGCCAGTTTGGAACCCTCACCTAGCCAAGCATGTAAGGAAACTAGATAAAGTGCAAAGGTTTGCAACAATACTAGTCCCGGATCTAAGGGTATGTCCTACGAGGAGGTTAAGGGAAATCGAACTGACGACTCTAGAAGACAAGAGAGATAGGGGGATATGATAACTACATATAAAATACCGAGAGGAATCGACAAGGTGGACAGAGACAGGATGTTCCAGAGATGGGACACAGCAACAAGGGGTCACATTGGAAGTTGAAGACTCAGATGAACCACAGGATGTTAGGAAATATTTCTTCAGTCATTGAGTTGTCAGAAATGGAACAGTCTTGGAAGTGATGTAGTGGAGGCAGGTTCCATCCACAGCTTTAGGAGAGGTATGATAAAGCTCATGGAGCTGGTAGAGTGACCGAGTAGGGCCAGTGAAGAGGCGGACCCCAGGAGCTGTGACTCGACCCTTCAACCACAACTAGGTGAGAACAACACACATTCCCACACACACACATACACACAAAAACACAACACACACACACACACACACACACACACACACACACACACACACACACACACACACACACACAGAAGTGTCTCTGTTCGCAGATGATGTGAAATTTGAGGAGAATTACATCGGATGAAGACCAAGCAAGACTTCAAAGAGACCTGGACAAGCTTGACATCTGGTCTAGCAACTGGCTTCTCGAATTTAACCCCACCAAATGCAAAGTCATGAAGATCGGAGAAGGGCAAAGAAGACCGCTGACAGAGTACAGGCTAGGTGGACAAAGGCTACAAATCTCACAATAGGAGAAAGACCTTGGGGTGAGTATAACGCCAAGCACGTCTCCGGAAACACACATCAACCAGATAACCGCGGCAGCATATGGGCGACTGGCAAACCTAAGATTAGCGTTCCGTTACCTTAACAAGGAATCGTTCAAGACACTGTACACCGTGTACGTCAGGCCCATACTAGAGTATGCAGCACCAGTCTGGAACCCACACCTGGTTAAGCATGTCAAGAAATTAGAAAAGGCAAACGTTTGCGACAAGGCTAGTTCCACAACTCAGGGGACTGCCCTATGAAGAAAGTTTGAGGGAAATAGGATTAACAACACTGGAGGACAGAAGGGTTATGGGAGACATGATAACGACATACAAAATACTGCGGGAATTGACAAGGTAGATAGTGAGAGGATGTTCCAGAGAAACACAGACACAAAGGGACACAACTGGAAGCTGAAGACTCAGATGAGTCAAAGGGATGTTAGAAGCACTTCTTTAGCCATAGAGTAGTTAGGAAGTGGAATAGTCTAGAGAACGATATAGTGAGGCGGGAACCATACATAGTTTTAAGACAAGGTATGATAAAGCTCATGGAGCAGGGAGAGCAGAGACCCAGTAGTGGACAGCGAAGAGGCGGGGCTAGGAGCTGAGTCTCGACCCTGCAACCACAATTAGGTGAGTACAATTAGGTGAGTACAATTAGGTGAGTACACACATACACACACACCCAGCCCCGGTGGCCTAGTGGGTAAAGCCTTGCTTGACGCACGGAGGGGCCGGGTTCAATTCCCGGTGGGGCAGAAACATTTCGAAGTGTTTCCTTACATACACATACACACACACATATATACAACAGGCCTAGTGTCAAATTGACATGTGCCTAGGACAAAAATGGTAACTAACTAACTAACACTGTAGGGACACCACGTGGGCGAGTCACAACTTCAGTGCTCCATGAATATAAGTGTTTTTGAGGGCTACCCAAGGGTACTGCAGGGTTATCAATGTGTCAGGAAGTGAACAACCCTTGAAGGATTTAAGAGTTGCCCTGAGCCACATAAGTTTGGGGAGAGCCATAATTTTATAGTGAACTAGAAATACATATTTGGTGGCGGGGTTAAAGTGGGCCTAGTGTGCTCCAGGCGACGTTGCCACATGTGTCACCCTAGACAATAAAGTGAAATAAATATGTGACAAGTGAAAGTAATACAGTGAATAGGTTATATTATATATTGACAAGAAACGAAAGTGGATATACGACAGAACATCACATCGAGTTGGACAATCTACAGGCTACTACACGCTGGACAAGCTGCATCGCATCCAAGTATTCACCTATGGTTGTTTTGAGGTGTCGGGTGTAAGTTCCATACTAACTGCTAAGGAATAGGATATCAAGTACTCGGTAACAAGTAGCAATTGATAATTTCAGGTAGAAAAGGGGGAACAGACAAGTGAAGCATAGAATACATTAACTGGTAGATCAGGTGGTAGGTCAGGCCAGGTAGAGGAGCACTGTAGACTACAGTTACTCGCAGACCCCACATACACACTCATACACCATAACACAATTTCTCCACTACTTTTCATACACATAAAGTTCCACACACACACACACATACGGGCCCATAACACACAATTTCACCACTACTCTTCACACAATTAAACCCACACACACACACATACACACACACAGATGTTAGGAAGTATTTCCTTCAGTCACAGAGTTGTCGGGAAGTGGAATAGTTTAGGAAGCCGGGTAGTGGAGGCAGGCTCTATACATAGCTTTAAGCAGAGGTATGATAAAGCTCATGGCGCAGGGAGAGTACCCAGTAGCGGCCAGTGAAGAGGCGGGGCCAGGAGCTTTGACTGACCCTGCAACCACAACTAGGTGATACAACTAGGTGAGTACACACACACACACACACACACACAAGGTAGACAGGGACAGGATGTTCCAGAGAGGGGAAAACAGAAACAAGGGGACACAACTGGAAGCTGAAGACTCAGATGAGTCAAAGGGATGTTGAAACTTTTTTAGCCACAGAGTAGTCAGGAAGTGGGAAATTAGAGAAAAATATAGTGGAGGCAGGGGAAACCCTACATAGTTTTAAGCGAGGAGATAGAGCTCATGGAGCAGGGGGGCAGAGACCCAGTAGCGGAAAAGCGAAGAGGCGGGGCCAGGAGCTTGGTCTTACCTGCAGGTGAGGAGTAATATTGTCTTACCCTGGCAGGTGAGGGAGTAATATTGTCTTACCCTGGCAGGTGAGGAGTATATTGTCTTACCCTGGCAGGTGAGGAGTAATATTGTCTTACCCTGGCAGGTGAGGGAGTAATATTGTCTTACCCTGGCAGGTGAGGGAGTAATATTGTCTACCCTGGCAGGTGAGGGAGTAATATTGTCTTACCCTGGCAGGTGAGGGAGTAATATTGTTTTACCCTGGCAGGTGAGGGAGTAATATTGTCTTACCCTGGCAGGTGAGGGAGTAATATTGTCTTATGCTGACAGGTGAGGAGTAATATTGTCTTACCCTGGCAGGTGAGGGAGTAATATTGTCTTACCCTGGCAGGTGAGGGAGTAATATTGTCTTACCCTGGCAGGTGAGGGAGTAATATTGTCTTACCCTGGCAGGTGAGGGAGTAATATTGTCTTACCCTGGCAGGTGAGGGAGTAATATTGTCTTACCCTGGCAGGTGAGGGAGTAATATTGTCTTACCCTGGCAGGTGAGGGAGTAATATTGTCTTACCCTGGCAGGTGAGGGAGTAATATTGTCTTACCCTGGCAGGTGAGGAGTAATATTGTCTTACCCTGGCAGGTGAGGGAGTAATATTGTCTTACCCTGGCAGGTGAGGGAGTAATATTGTCTTACCCTGGCAGGTGAGGGAGTAATATTGTCTTACCCTGGCAGGTGAGGGAGTAATATTGTCTTACCCTGGCAGGTGAGGGAGTAATATTGTCTTACCCTGGCAGGTGAGGGAGTAATATTGTCTTACCCTGGCAGGTGAGGGAGTAATATTGTCTTACCCTGGCAGGTGAGGGAGTAATATTGTCTTACCCTGGCAGGTGAGGGAGTAATATTGTCTTACCCTGGCAGGTGAGGGATAATGTCTTACCCTGGCAGGTGAGGTATATTGTCTACCTGGCAGGTGAGGAGAAATTGTCTTACCCTGGCAGGTGAGGGAGTAATATTGTCTTACCCTGGCAGGTGAGGGAGTAATATTGTCTTACCCTGGCAGGTGAGGGAGTAATATTGTCTTACCCTGGCAGGTGAGGGAGTAATATTGTCTTACCCTGGCAGGTGAGGGAGTAATATTTCTCAGCAAGACGTGAATGTTACGAGGGAACATGCTTCTTGACGCCATCATGGTACACTGACTGTTGTTGATGCTGCTGCTGTTGCCAGCAGCGCCACTGCCACTGCTTCTGCTGTTCCTAAGTTTATTCAGTTATACACAAATAGTTACATAGATTACCATACATAGCAGCATATGTGTAGAGAACCTAGGATAACCTGCTACTAGGGCTGGATTTAGACCGGGGCACTTTAGGTGTGGGGTGCCCTCAACATTAAAATTAAATTAAATTACAAATAAGAAATGAATGATAAACAACATTTTTCGAAAAAAATATGTTAGGTTTCTAAGAAGACGTCCGATTTTATTTTTCTCAATTTTATTGACTTTAAGAATAATTTTGACTATAATTTTCAGTTTGTAATATCTTCTTCGTTGGGGTTATCAGGGCCACTGACAGCATAAGCCGTATCGAGCCCGACTTCTCCATGGTAAGAAAAAAAAAAAGATTTGTTGCCCAAGGCTGGACGATGAAAGAAAAGGAACAAAAGTTCCTTTGTAAATAGACAGAAACTTGAAAGTTTCCGATTAGGTCCGGTGTACCCCCTTGCCAAGCCCCAGCAAAGCGGGACCAACACCCCCCCACCTGAGTACAGTAACCGGCTTCCCACCAAAGACCGTTAACAAACAAACAAACAAACAAATTTTATTTCATTGCAGGTTATATGGGTATCGGAAGTTACAATGTAAATTGAGTGCAAGGAGAGCCACTGACATGCCATGGCATTAGGGGCAGCTTATTCTAGTCCTTAAAAACTATGTACTTAATATTAGAGAAATTTATTGAGTTTATTCTTGTTAAAAATTATTTTCAAAATTACAATATGATGAAATTTTACTGTTTAAATTATTATATAATGATATTAGATCTTAGATTGTTACAGGTGTTAAGATTCTTGAATGATAATATGGAATTGAGATTATCTTAAGGAAAATAACATTGAGCATTTTTGACATTAACTTATAATATGAGTAGGGGTAACATAATAGTAACATATTATTAAAAATTGAGATTATCGTATAGGAAAGTAACAATGAGCATTTTTCAAAGTAGTTTATAGCATGATCATTTAGGTTTGGGTGAGTAGGTGGTTTTTGAGTTGAGTCTTAAATTGATTTTCAGACAAGATTATCTTAATATTTACTGGTAATGAATTCCAGATTCTGGGGCCCTTTATGTGCATAGAATTTTTACATAGGTTGATATGAACACGGGGTATATCAAAAGTGATCTGTGTCGTGTGTTGTGGTCATGGGTCCTATTAAAGTTGGTGAGGAGAGTTTTGAGCAGAGGGTTTATATTAGAGTGTAAAGTTTTATATATGTAGTAGGCACAAGAGTAAGTATGAATGTTCTTTACGGTGAGTAGTTTGAGACTTTTGAATATTGGTGGAGTATGCTGTCTAGAGTGGGAATTTGTTATCATTCTGACTGCGGCCTTTTGTTGTGTTATGAGTGGTCTAAGGTGATTTAACGTTGTTGATCCCCATGCACAGATTCCATAGGTGAGATACGGGTAGATAAGTGAATGATATAGTGCAAGGAGAGCTGATTGAGGTACATAATAGCGTATCTTTGATAATATGCCTACTGTCTTCGAGATTTTCTTGGAAATTTGTTGTATATGTGTTTGGAATTTAAGGCTACTGTCAAGGTGGATTCCTAGGAATTTTCCCTCTGTGAGTCTTGTGATGGGTGTACCATTAAGTGTTATGTTAAGTGGAACATTTGTGACTTTGCTTCCAAACTGTATGAAGTAGGTCTTGTCAGTATTGAGAGTAAGCTTGTTAGTCGTCATCTCCAGGTGGAAACAACCAACAGCCCCTCCCAGCAGACAGAGGGCCTGGGATCTGCAATCAACTTGGCGTCCACCAGGACGTTGACACGTCCCCAGGGGCTCTCCCTCGGGCTGCTAACGAAGTCGCTGATCTCTTGGAACTCTTGGGGAGGGTCGATGGTGCTCCTGCAAGCAGCAGATCCTGGTGCAACCTGCTGCTGTTTGCAATGGCTGTCTGGCTGTCCTGCAGAAGAGGGACAGGCATCTTGCAACATCTGTTGTTAGGGGCAATGGATGCATTCCCTAGAATGTTTGTTCCTCATTACTCTGTAATTTGTTCATGATTGTAACTATGTATGATGTGATTATGATTCATTACCTTTGTAAATGTCATGATTGTGACCAGCTCTATCTGGAGCTCATTACCTTTGTAACTTGTCATGATTGTAACCAGCTCTACCTGGAGCTCATTACCTTTGTAACTTGTCATGATTGTGACCAGCTCTAGTTCATTACCTTTGTAACTTGTCATGAGTGTGACCAGCTCTACCTGGAGCTCATTACCTTTGTAACTTGTCATAATTGTGACCAGATCTAGTTCATTACCGCTGTAACTTGTTCAGCTATCAAAACTTTGGAGTCCAGTCGATGGACCAATTATGTACCTCTGTAATCTTTTGACTACCGCCCACAGGATGGGTATGGGGTGCATAATAAAGATATTAAACTAAAAAAACCATGTTGATATTTTCTGTAATTCGGCATTAACAGTGTTGGCCAGTATAACTGGATTTGGGTGAGAGAAGACATATGTTGTGTCATCTGCAAATAAAATGGGTTTGAGTAGTTGTGATGCATTCGGTAGGTCATTTATGTAAATGAGGAATAGGAGTGGCCCCAGGACACTTCCTTGAGGGACTCCGACTGTAATTGGTTGTGTGGAAGAGTTCGCTCCATTTGTGTACACGTATTGGCTTCTGTTGGTGAGGTATGATTTTAGGTAGTTGAGTGGGTGCCCCCTTATACCATAGTGTGCTAATTTTGTGAGCAGTAAATCATGGTCGACTGTATCAAAAGCTTTGCGGAGATCAATGAAGATTCCCAGTGGGACTTCTTTTTCTCAAGTGCTGTATATATTAACTCCAACATGTGCGTAATAGCATCGTTTGTGCTCTTGTTTGTCCTGAATCCAAATTGACAGGGGTTGAGTACATTGTGTGAGACGAGGTAGGAATAGATTTGTCTATGAATTAATTTTTCGAAGATTTTAGAAAGCAATGGTAAATTAGAAATTGGTCTATAATTATTCAGGTCTGTTTGATCACCTCCTTTGTGGATTGGGGTGACCCTAGCTATTTTGAGAATTGATGGAAAGGTAGAGGCTTCAATGGATTTATTGAATAGTGTTGCTATGATTGGTGACAGTACCTGTGAAGCTTTTTGTACATAAAAGTTGGTAGGCTGTTTATGTCTCCTGCCTTGTTTTTAAGGGTGTTGATTATGAGCGAGACTTCAATTGGGTTGGTAGGAGCTAGGAATAGCGTATTAGGGTAGGTGTTTGTGAGGTAGTCTGTTGGACGGGTGTTTGAGCTTGGGATTTTACTCGCTAGATTCTTTCCTATGGTGGAGAAGAAAACATTAAGTCTGTTTGCTGTCTCAGTAGGTGAGAGTAGGGGTTCATCTGCTCTTGATAATTTGATGGTGTTGTTTTTCGCTATCTTATTATTTCCTAGAATTGCAGATAGGGTCTTCCAGGTCTTTTCATATCACCTTTTATGTTCTGGAGTCTGTTCTCATAATACAATTTTTTTGATCTCCTTATCAGGCTGGTAAGGGTTGATGAGTAGCGTTTGGATTGTTCTCTGGTTATTAGACCCCTTCTGTATTGTTTTTCATATTGGTGCCTTTTGTTAATGGATTTAAGGATGCTGGGTGTTAGCCAGGGATTGTTAAGTCTCTTAGCTGTGATCTGTTTAGTTTTTAGGGCAATGTTTGTTATAGAGGTGGTGGGTTTTGTTAAGGAAATTCTTGATGCATTCATTAGTATCTGTATATGTTTCTAACTCATTATGCCAGTCAATGTTAATCATAGCTGTTATAAAGTTATTTACAGCTGACTCATTATGTAGTCTGAAGGTAACTTTTGTAATATCTAGGGGCAATTTACCAAGATTAGTTATGAGAAAGGTCGGATAGTGGTCTGTGGTGTTGTCTGTGATGATGCCTGATTTTAGAGGGGCTATAGTATTAGTCCAGATGTGGTCTAGTAAGGAGGTACTAGTCTCGGAGATTCTTGTAGGTTTTGATATTGTTGGTAGTAACAAGCAGTTGCTCATAGTGTTTGTGAATTCTGTTACTTGTGGGTCCTGGTCAT
Organism: Cherax destructor; assembly: GCA_009830355.1. NCBI lineage: Eukaryota > Metazoa > Arthropoda > Malacostraca > Decapoda > Parastacidae > Cherax > Cherax destructor. The sequence goes on along the minus strand of WNWK01004640.1, from coordinate 91,617 downwards.
GTAGGAGATTTATATTGAAGTCTCCTGTGAGCAGCAAATGGTCTTTGTTCATGTGTGCATCAGTTATTAGGTTACCTAGTTTTTCACTAAATTGGTGAATGTTTGACTGTGGTAATCTGTAGATGTTTATCACTGTGAGGGGTTTTTGCAGGTCTTTTGATTTAAATTTAGCTATAATATATTCTCCATGCTCATCCCTTATGCAAGAGTTATTGATACATTCAAGTTGATCTGAGTAATATATAGCTATTCCACCCCTCGCTGATCTGTCCTGCAATTGTGAATGGCTGTGTAACCTGGGATGCCATAGACATCTGTAGTATCAGGCTTCAGCCAGGTCTCAGTGAGTGTGATGATTGACATATTGGTCTGGAGGGATTGGAGTAGTGCTGTGAGGTCATCATAATGTTTGCTCAAAGATCTAACATTGTAATTGAAGATAGTTATGTTATTGTTGGCTCTGAGTAATGTCTTTGCTTGATCTGCTGTGTAATAGTTACAGTTGCTGTTGGAATCATGTAAGTCATTTAATAATAGGTTGATATCAGGATCAATTCCTGTAATCATAAGATTTGATGTGATTCTATAACTAGACCTGAGAAGAATAGATAATACTAAACTTAATAATATGATACTAGAATAAATGCTTAGGAACTATTTGATTATTACAAATTTTTAATAAGAGTACTGGTACTGATGACCTGAGCGTCGGTAAGCTGGGATGGAAGAAGGGTGGGTAAGGATAGAAATATGGGAAAAGGTTGGGTAAGGGTAGGAGGAGGGAATATACAGGTGAGTGGCACGTCCACTCTGGGCGACGTGTGCAGAGAAACTGCAGCGTTGTTGATCGGTGTGGGTGACGCTGGAGCGAGTTGGAACAGCTGATGAGGCGGGTGGACTGCAGGCGGCTGCCAGACGTAGATAGCAGAGTCCCAGAAGGCAGGCAAGGTCGAGAAGGCAGTCACATTACAGTGATGTGTTGGAGAAATCACTGAAGCGTTCCATTCACCAGCAAGGTGAACTGTCGTAGTGAGATGTGTTTTACTTTAATTAGACGTTGGAAGTTAGGATGTTGAAGGTCTCTTATAATGTTGTCGAGGGTCTGGAGTGGTGTAGTATTACATCTGAATTTAACAGTTCCATCTTGGAGATGTTGAGTAAGGTCAGCAGGCATCATTGTTGAGGGAACTTGTCGAGTAGTAAGAATCTTACACCAAACATGGTGCATGGTGGAAGTGTTGGAGTGGCAGGGCTGGAAGACGAAGTCTCTGATTGGTTCGAGGGAGTAGGTGATGAAGGCTTCTCATTGGTGGGAGGTGGTTGTGGCGAGACTGGCAAGTAGGCAGCTGATTGGTTCTCAGTAGGGGTGTGAGGTGGTGGTGAGCTCTCATTGGTTGTTGTAGGCGTGACGTCAGTAGTAGCTGGTGGTGGTGGTGCGGCTTCAGCTGAGTCATCAGCAGGTAAAATAATGTCGTCAATATGCTGGGAATTGTGAGTATCACAGAAGATGGTGGAGAATCTGGAAATTTGAACTCTGGCATGTTGTTTAATTTGAAGAGTTCGTTGATGGAGGAGTTGAACGTCCCAGGAACAGCAGCATTATGCATATGAGCATAGACCATGCAGTAGTAGATGGTGGTGGGTCACTGGCAGGTGCGATGCTGGTAGTTGTAGGTTGCGTGGAGGCTTGGAGAATTTTAGTTGTGGTAGCTTGTAATTTTGTAATTGCAGCATAGGTGGGAGATTTTGAAGATGACTTTTTCTGTGCTGCTTCTTGGGTCTTCTTCAGAATGTCTTTACGAGTGGGACACTTAGCAGCAAGTGTGTGATGGTCGTTGCTTTTACAGTTGAGGCAAGATGGTGTTGGTGGAGCAGCGGCGGTGCATGATCTAAAATCATGTCCTTCACCACTACATGTAGTGCAAAACTTCTTTTCCTTCACAGGACAGTCGCTGGTGTTGTGTGAATACGAGTAACAGGTCCAACAGTGAGAAATGTAGTGAAATCTCTCTGCTTTGATGCAGGTGGGGCTGACAAAGTAATAATATACAGCCAGTCCGTCGGCTAATGCAGTGGCAGCCATGTTGACGTCGGTAAACGTAACCTTGAGCATGGAGGAAGCTGTAGGTATTTTCATGATGCTCTCCACTGTGGCCCATGAGTTTTGATCTTCAATGGATGTCTTGAGTTCGTCGATAGGTTGAACTGTAAGAAGCTTATCAGTTTTTAAGGAAAACTGTTCTTCTTGCCCTAGAGCTGGAGATGACATGACAGTAAATCCTCGTTCAGAGAGAGTGGTGGTGGCTGTTGTAGTGAGTAGCTTCTCTGCATCTTCATCATCGTTGCAGACAACAATAAATGCTTCTTTTAGGGTCAATATGGTGTTGAACTTCACCTGTAGCACGCTCTTAACAGCAACTGCTAGAGCAAGTTTGGATGAATCATTCACAGTGCCACTGTTGGGTTTGATCTTGACACGATTTGCGTAGCTCATCGTGATGAAGGTAGAAATTCCCCTCCCCAACGGGGATCGTAGGGAGACTGAAGGAAGTCAGAGCTGCTGTGACCGCACTGGGCAGAGTCAACTAGCAGAATCCTGTGTCTGTGTGTGTGTGCTGTGTCATGTGTCGTGTGTCTTAATAAGAGTTTGTAGAGATACAGGGTATTTGACAGAGTTCTTGGCACGTGAATTTGTACCTTAGTCAATTTATACAAATGCAATTAATTGAACTATGGTAGTTTACTAAAGCTGGGAATAAAGGAGCTAGGGAAAATGATAGCAAACAATGAAAGTAAAGTAAATTAGTACCTGAGTTAGCAGCTTAATTATTATAATAAAAATTAATAAAAGAACTGTGGCAGTTAGATTTTTTTTTTTAGATAAAATCTAGGGAATATAATAGTAAACAATGAGGGTTAACACTTTAGGGAATATAATAGTAAATAAAAAGAGTAAAACACTTTAGCACCAAAAATAGCACCTTAATTACAAGTTAACACTTTAGGGAATATAATAGTAAATAAAAAGAGTAAAACACTTTAGCACCAGAATTAGCACCTTAAGTAAAAGGAATTATTGGATGAAAGGCAGTACTAGGTATTGATTTGCTGGGAACTATTTCAAGAGAATATATAAATGGGGATTAAATTAAATGGACAGATAGTAAATATGATATAAAATTAACTTAGAAGCAAGATTTGATTTATATTATAAAGTTGAAGCAAGTAATAGCACTAAAAGTAAAGTACATAGTGTATGAGGTAGTTGGTACTAGCTAGTATATAGTACAAAAAATTTCACAAAGTAGTAGTAAGATACACTAATACACCACACGTATATTATGTGTTGAGGACAATAGGCTAATCAGTAATGGTAATGTCAGCTTGTCTAAGGAAGTTGGTGAGATCACGTTCGTTTGATATAGAAAATTGCTGACCTGTTGATACTTTTCGAACTAGTATTTTCCCATCACGAGCGAAGCACTGATGGATTTTGTTCTCCAGTTTAAGTTTTCTCAGCCTAAACAGAAGGTTTTGACGTTTCCTGGTTAGGCACTCGTTGATGTATACTCCACATTTCATTGTAATTGCTGATTTAGTTAGGTTCTTTTTTGTATCATATGAATGAAGTCTGATCATTATACTAGGTTTACCTTGTTTTCCTAGCAATCGTGTTTCCTTGATTTCATTCCTTTGCACATTAACTTGTAGATGGTCTTGTAATATGTTGATAGCAGTTTCCTTGCACTGGGATTGAGTTATGTCTCTGGGAATGTGGTTGCTGTTTATTATAACTGCATCAGACAAGTTATCTTGTTCGGTTTTGTCATCTTGAAAATCAAGATATTCATCAAGTCGAGTGTGCATGTTGTTATTCCAGTCCTTGATTGCTTCTTCCACCTTCATATTCAGAGTTGTTATTTGATCGGTGTGACTGGTTATATATATAAAAATGGATGTTGCTAAAAGTAAGCCGATGATCAGGTGCCCCTCCTGTAGAGTGCCCGGCGGGCAAAATAGAAAAGGACAAGCGTCCCAGAGAGAACGGGGAAAATTTGTCACTGATACTCAGGCGAGAGAGAGACGTCCACACCCGACGAAGGCTGGCGCAGAAGTCCAGTTTGTAATATATTCCATCTACATTACGTATATAATAATTACCGATGTGTATTTATATCTTTGGTGTCACGCTTTCGGTATCTATCTATCTATCTATCTATATTATATATATATATATATATATATATATATATATATATATATATATATATATATATATATATATATATATATATATATATGTCGTGCCGATTAGGTAAAACTGGTCAATTAGCAAGAACTCATCTAAAATTAAGTCCTTTCTAAAATTTTCTCTTATACGTTTAAAGATATATTTTTTTCATTCATGTTAATGTAAGAATTTATAATTTTGTACCAAGAGAAACTTTGAAAACCTACCTAACCTTATTACAACAAGCGCAATTTAATTTAGCCTAACCCAACTAAATATATTTTAGATACGTTAACATTAATTTAATAATAAACAAACACAATGAAATATATTTTTTTCGTTATGTTCAGAATGATTTTTACGAAATTATTACATACACAAATTTTCACTTGTCTTATATGGCAAGGTGAGCGTTGCTATTTAAGCCAAAATCGCAAGTTTTACCTAATCGGCACCTCATATATATATATATATATAATGGGGTCCACCTCTGGTACAAATTGTGGGACCCATAGCCTCGGAGAAGTGGATAAAAAGGCTTCAATTAAGAAAATTTGGATTTCTACCTGAAGCCATTTGAATATTCCACTTCCCCTACCACCCATCTTTTTTTTTTTTTTTACCAATAGGTATATTTTATTACATAATATGGTACAAAAGATTTAAGAGATACATTGTTAATATAAAGATGGCATATACAGTACACGAGGTGTGAGAGATACATATATATAATGTGTGTATATATATATATATATATATATATATATATATATATATATATATATATATATATATATATATATATATATATATATATATATATATATATATGTCGTGCCGATTAGGTAAAACTGGTCAATTAGCAAGAACTCATCTAAAATTAAGTCCTTTCTAAAAATTTCTCTTATACGTTTAAAGATATATTTTTTTCATTTATGTTAATGTAAGAATTTATAATTTTGTACCAAGAGAAACTTTGAAATCCTACCTAACCTTATTACAACAAGCGCAATTTAATTTAGCCTAACCCAACTAAATATATTTTAGATACGTTAACATTAATTTAATAATAAACAAACACAATGAAATATATTTTTTTCGTTATGTTCAGAATGATTTTGGCGAAATTATTGCATACACAAATTTTCGCTTGTCCTATATGGCAAGGTGAGCGTTGCTATTTAAGCCAAAATCGCAAGTTTTACCTAATCAAAGACACACGACACGAGACACACACGAGTTGACTCTGCCCAGTGCGGTCACAGCAGCTCTGACTTCCTTCAGTCTCCCTACGATCCCCGTTGGGGAGGGGAATTTCTACCTTCATCACGATGAGCTACGCAAATCGTGTCAAGATCAAACCCAACAGTGGCACTGTGAATGATTCATCCAAACTTGCTCTAGCAGTTGCTGTTAAGAGCGTGCTACAGGTGAAGTTCAACACCATATTGACCCTAAAAGAAGCATTTATTGTTGTCTGCAACGATGATGAAGATGCAGAGAAGCTACTCACTACAACAGCCACCACCACTCTCTCTGAACGAGGATTTACTGTCATGTCATCTCCAGCTCTCAGGGCAAGAAGAACAGTTTTCCTTAAAAACTAGATAAGCTTCTTACAGTTCAACCTATCGACGAACTTAAGACATCCATTGAAGATCAAAACTCATGGGCCACAGTGGAGAGCATCATGAAAATACCTACAGCTTCCTCCATGCTCAAGGTTACGTTTACCGACGTCAACATGGCTGCCACTGCATTAGCCGACGGACTGGCTGTATATTATTACTTTGTCAGCCCCACCTGCATCGAGGCAGAGAGATTTCACTACATTTCTCACTGTTGGACCTGTTACTCGTATTCACACAACACCAGCGACTGTCCTGTGAAGGAAAAGAAGTTTTGCACTACATGTAGTGGTGAAGGACATGATTTTAGATCATGCACCGCCGCTGCTCCACCAACACCATCTTGCCTCAACTGCAAAAGCAACGATCATCACACACTTGCTGCTAAGTGTCCCACTCGCAAAGACATTCTGAAGAAGACCCAAGAAGCAGCACAGAAAAAGTCATCTTCAAAATCTCCCACCTATGCTGCAATTACAAAATTACAAGCTACCACAACTAAAATTCTCCAAGCCTCCACGCAACCTACAACTACCAGCATCGCACCTGCCAGTGACCCCACCACCATCTACTACTGTATGGTCTATGCTCATATGCATAATGCTGCTGTTCCTGGGACGTTCAACTCCTCCATCAACGAACTCTTCAAATTAAACAACATGCCAGAGTTCAAATTTCCAGATTCTCCACCATCTTCTGTGATACTCAACAATTCCCAGCATATTGACGACATTATTTTACCTGCTGATGACTCAGCTGAAGCCGCACCACCACCACCAGCTACTACTGACGTCACGCCTACAACAACCAATGAGAGCTCACCACCACCACACACCCCTACCGAGAACCAATCAGCTGCCTCCTTGCCAGTCTCGCCACAACCACCTCCCACCAATGAGAAGCCTTCATCTCCTACTCCCTCGAACCAATCAGAGACTTCGTCTTCCAGCCCTGCCACTCCAACACTTCCACCATGCACCATGTTTGGTGTAAGATTCTTTACTACTCGACAAGTTCCCTCAACAATGATGCCTGCTGACCTTACTCAACATCTCCAAGATGGAACTGTTAAATTCAGATGTAATACTACACCACTCCAGACCCTCGACAACATTATAAGAGACCTTCAACATCCTAACTTCCAATGTCTAATTAAAGTAAAACACATCTCACTACGACAGTTCACCTTGCTGGTGAATGGAACGCTTCAGTGATTTCTCCAACACATCACTGTAATGTGACTGCCTTCTCGACCTTGCCTGCCTTCTGGGACTCTGCTATCTACGTCTGGCAGCCGCCTGCAGTCCACCCGCCTCATCAGCTGTTCCAACTCGCTCCAGCGTCACCCACACCGATCAACAACGCCTGCAGTTCCTCTGCACACGTCGCCCAGAGTGGACGTGCCACTCACCTGTATATTCCCTCCTCCTACCCTTACCCAACCTTTTCCCATATTTCTATCCTTACCCACCCTTCTTCCATCCCAGCTTACCGACGCTCAGGTCATCAGTATCAGTATCAGTACCTAATCAAAGTAGTTAGACTGTTGGGTTTAGTCCTGACTCTTTCTCTTCTACTTCAGCTCTTCCTCTCACCGGCTATTCTTCTGTCCCCACTTTCCCCTCGCCCCTAGTGGGTCCTTACCTGAGAGTCTGAACTAACTAAAACTAACTACCTAATCGGCACGATATATATATATATATATATATATATATATATATATATATATATATATATATGTCGTGCCGATTAGGTAAAACTTGCAATTTTAGCTTAAATAGCAACGCTCTTCTTGCCATATAAGACAAGCGAAAATTTGTGTATGCAATAATTTCGCAAAAATCATTCTGAACCTAAAGAAAAAAATATTTTTCATTGTGTTTGTTTATTATTAAATTAATGTTAACGTATCTAAAATATATTTAGTTGGGTTAGGCTAAATTAAATTGCGCTTGTTGTAATAAGGTTAGGTAGGTTTTCAAAGTTTCTCTTGGATCAAAATTATAAATTCTTACATTAACATAAATGAAAAAATACAGCTTTAAACGTATAAGAGAAAATTTTAGAAAGGACTTAGTTTTAAATGAGTTCTTGCTAATTGACCAGTTTTACCTAATCGGCACGACATATATATATATATATATATATATATATATATATATATATATATATATATATATATATATATATATATATATATATATATTTATATATATATATATATATATATATATATATATATATATATATATATATATATATATATATATATATATATATATATATATATACAATAATTTGCTAATAGGTCGGCCAACCGACCGACCGACCAACTAGACATTTAAGTTAAAATAGTGTAATTTATAAAAGGAAGAAATCAAAACTGGGTCTTCTGAGAAAAATATTCCGAGTTTTTGACATTTAATTTTGCACCGTCTGCTGAGCCTCTTACTTTGACGGGAGACGATGTGTGTGTGTATAGTAGTAGGGATAGTAATAGTAGTAGCACTAGTACTAGTAACAGTAGTACTAGTAGTAATGGAAGTGATACTATTACAGCCTTGACATCACTCCAAGTCATTATACATGTGAACCCTGGAGTTTACCTGGAGAGAATTCCAGGGGTCAACGCCCCCGCGGCCCGGTCTGTGACCAGGCCTCATGTTGGACCAGAGCCTGATCAACCAGGCTGTTACTGCTGGCCGTACGCAGGCTGACGTACGAACCACAGCCCGGCTGGTCAGGCACTGACTTTAGGTGCCTGTCCAGTGCCTGCTTGAAGACAGCCAGGGGTCTATTGGTAATCCCCCTTAAGTATGCTGGGAGGCAGTTGAACAGTCTTGGGCCCCTGACACTTATTGTGTTGTCTCTCAACGTGCTAGTGGCGCCCCTGCTTTTCATTGGGGGATGTTGCATCGTCTGCCGAGTCTTTTGCTTTCGTATTGAGTGACTCTCGTGTGCAAGTTTGGTACTAATCCCTCTAGGATTTTCCAAGTGTATATAATAATGTATCTCTCTCGCCTGCGTTCTAGGGAGTACAGGTTTAGGAACTCCAAGCGTTCCCAGTAATTGAGGTGGTTTATCGCAGTTATGTGTGCCGTGAAGGTTCTCTGCACATTTTCTAGGTCAGCAATTTCACCTGCCTTGAAAGGTGCTGTTAATGTGCAGCAATATTCCATCCTAGATAGAACAAGCGACCTGAAAAGTGTCATCATAGGCTTGCCATCCCTGGTTTTGAAGGTTCTCATTATCCATCCTGTCATCATTTCATATATCATTATACATGTGAACCCCTGACATCATTCTATATATTATACATGTGAACCTTGACATCATTCTATATATTATACATGTGAACCCCTGACATCATTTCATATATCATTATACATGTGAACCTTGACATAACTCTATAGATTGCTATACATGTGAACCTTGATGTCATTCTATATATCGTCCTTATACATGTGAACCTTCACATCATTCTTCTAGTAATAACAAAATTTCAAGTCACTTGTTAATTTATATATTTATATATTGTTGGAATTAGCGACTGAGAGGCAAGATTTTCCTACTTCTTGAGCAGTGATGGTCACCTTCAACTGGCTACGTAGCTTGCCCCAAGAGTTCACAAGGACGTGAAGTCCCCTAAACCAGTACTCACCTAATTGTGGTTGCAGGGGTCGAGACTCAGCTCCCCAAAGTGGTCAATATCGACCCTTAAGTGTCGCTGGAGCTATCAAAGTGGATCGATAAATGGCTGGGTGTCAAAAGGGGGTCAGTACATAGTTGAAACTGGTTTTATCCATGCAAATGCAATTCTAAGCAGAGAAACAGGCTGACCCTGTTGACTTACCACTAAAACTCACCAAACCAGGGTATGGGTGGGGCTAGAACTAATGGCAAGTTAGTCATAAAACTCCAGGCCAGTGCGTTAACCACTGGATCAGCTGGCTACAAGATTCATCCAACTAGGTACATTTATACACCACAGGAAGGTTAACATGGGCCACCACTGTGACCAAAAATGAAAGTTTTTACAGATGAATCTCCCGCCAGCGTGGCCGAGACGAATTTTAGCTCATGTCCCCTCAAAGACGCCATCATGACTCACTTGCCATGGGTTCCAGCCCCACCCGGACCCTGGTTTTGTCTGCAATGTTTAATGTTGTAGTACACCAATGTTTAAGTTTAATGTTGAGGTTCCGGAGCTTAGTTGCTAGCGCACTCAGCACACACGGAGGTCCGTGGCTCGATCTCCGGTACGGGTGGAAACATTAGAACGTGTTTCCTTAAGGCACCTGCTGTCCATGTTCACCTATCAGTAAAATGGGTACCTGGGTGTTAGTGGACTGGTGTGGGTCGCATCCTGGGACAAAATTGACCTAATTTGCCCTAAATGCTCAGCATAACAAACGGCTTTCTATGTAGTAGTATGGCATTGATGTCAGCTAGGCCTATATACGTACCTTGTACATGTACTGGTGGTCTGGTGGCTAAAGCTCTCGCTTCACACGGCGAGGGCCTGGGTTCGATTCCCAGCCAGGGCAGAAACATTGGGCGTGTTTCTTTACACCTGTTGTCTATGTTCCCCATCAGTAAAATGGGTACCTGGGTGTTAGTCGACTGGTGTGAGTCGCATCCTGGGACACTGACCTAATCTGTCCGAAATGCTCAGCATAACAAGGGACTATACACACACAACCGCACATAGAAAAGAGAGGAGCTTACGACGACGTTTCGGCCCGACTTGGACCATTTACACAGTCACACTGTGTGACTGTGTGACTGTGTAAATGGTCTAAGTCGGGCCGAAATGTCGTCGTAAGCTCCTCTCTTTTCTATGTGCGGGTTGTGTGTGTATTGTTCCAGTCACGGTATTGTGCCTTTTTTGTTATATATTTAACAAGGGACTTTCTATATAGTAGTATGTCATTGATGTCAGCTAGGACTGTATACCATGTACATGTACTTGTAGTAAATGAAGATATTATTATTATTATTATTATTATTATTATTATTATTATTATTATTATTATTATTTTTATTATTATTATTATTATTATTATTATTATTATTATTATTATTATTATAAGATGTTTTTTAACGGTGATTTTGAAAATGGAGGTTGTGTCTGCACTTCTAGAGTTTTCAGGCAGGGAGTTCCAGATTTTAGGCCCTTTTATGTACATTGAATTTTTGTATACATTTAGCCGGACACGGGGAATGTCAAAGAGATGTTTGTGTCTGGTATTATGTCCATGGGTCCTGTCACAACTATCAAGAAAGTGTTTTAGTTCAGGGTTAATGTTGGAATTTATGGTTCTATAAATGTAGATTGCAGAGTAGTAAGTGTGGATGTTCTGAACAGTGAGTAAGTTTAGGTCTTTGAAGAGTGGAGGGGGTGTTGCCTAGCGTTGGATTGCGTGATAATTCTTACTGCGGCTTTTTGTTGGGTTATTATTGGCTTTAGGTGGGTAATTGCTGTTGATCCCCAAGCACAAATGGCATATGTGAGGTAGGGATAGATGAGTGAATAGTATAGTGTGAGTAGGGCTGATTGTGGTACATAGTAACGTATCTTAGAGAGGATCCCCACAGTTTTGGACACTTTCTTTGTTATGTGTTGGATATGAGTGCTGAATTTCAGGTTGCTATCGAGGTGAAGGCAGGAATTTGCCCTCATTATGTTTAGCAATAGGAGTGTTGTTGATCTTAATGTTTAATTGTGCATCACCTGCTCTGTTACCAAACGTAATATAGGTCTTATCAGTGTTGAGTGTAATTTTATTGGCTGTCATCCATGTAGATATTTTTAGTAATTCGTCGTTAACAATGGTGTTGAGCGTGGCAAGATTTGGGTGGGAGATGACATAAGTCGTGTCGTCAGCAAAGAGTATTGGTTTCAGGTGTTGTGATACATTGGGAAGATCATTGATGTATAAGAGGAAGAGCAGGGGACCAAGGACACTTCCCTGTGGTACTCCAGTATCAAGTGGTCGTGTCGAGGAGGTTGTGTCTTTAATCGTGACATACTGATACCTATTAGTAAGGTAGGATTTGAAATATGCAAGTGCATGACCTCTTATACCATAGTGGTCAAGTTTGTGGAGTAGGATGCCGTGGTTTACTGTGTCGAAAGCTTTCCTTAGGTCAATAAAAACTCCTAATGGATATTCCTTATTTTCCAGTGCTGTGCAAAGCAGGTCTATCATGTTTACGATTGCATCGTTAGTGCTTTTATTTTTTCTGAAGCCAAATTGGCAGGGGTTGAGTATGCTTTGTGTCTTTAGTTTAGTTAGTTAGTTTAATATCTTTATTATGCACCCCATACCCATCTTGTGGGCGGTAGTCAAAAGATTACAGAGGTACATAATGGGTCCAGGGACTGGACCTCAAAGTTTGATAGCTGAGCAAGTTACAAAGGTAATGAACTCAGGTAGATCTGGTCACAATCATGACAAGTTACAAAGGTATTTACAGATTACAGAGGTATATAATAGGTCCAGAAACTGGGCCCCAAAGTTTTGATAGCTGAACAAGGTACAAAGGTAATGAATTTACAAGTTACAAGGTAATGAATCATGTAAGTAAGTAAATTTATTTACGTTTATACATCATTGCAATCATGAACAAATTATAAAGTAATGAGCAATTTATTAGTCTACACCCGGCCACAACTGTAATGAGTTATTGGTGCAAATATTAATTGTTGGGTCACACACACACACACACACACACACACACACACACACACACACACACACACACACACATGCACACACATACATACACATACATACACTCATACACACATACATACACTCATACACACATATACACACACATACACACACACACATACACACACACATACACACCCACACACACATACACATATACACACAGGTAAACAGCAACAAGGGGACACAGGGACACAGCAACAAGGGGACACAGTTGGAAGTTGAAGACTCAGATGAATCACAGGGATGTTAGAAAGTATTTCTTCAGTCACAGAGTGGTCGGGAAGTGGAATAGCTTGGGAAGCGATGTAGTGGAGGCAGGTTCCATACATAGCTTTAAGAAGAGGTATGAGTTAGTTTGATATCTTTATTATGCACCCCATACCCATCCTGTGGGCGGTAGTCAAAAGATTACAGAGGTACATAATGGGTCCAGGGACTGGACCCCAAAGTTTTGATAGCTGAGCAAGTTACAAAGGTAATGAACTAACAAGCTACAAAGGTAATGAACTCACAAGTTACAAAGGTAATGAAACATGTAAGTAAATTTACTTACTTACGTTTATACATGGTTACAATAATGAACAAATTATAAAGCAATGAACAATTCACTAGTCTACACCCGGTCACAACTGTAATGAGTTCTTGGTGCAAATTTTATTGTTGGGTCACACACACACATACATACACACTTACATATACACATACACACACACACACAAATACACATACACACAGAGAAAGTGCAAAGGTTTGCGACAAGGTTAGTTCCACAACTCAGGGGTCTGTCCTATGAAGAAAGGCTGAGGGAAATAGGACTAACAACACTGGAGGAAAGAAGGGTCAGAGGAGACATGATAATGACATACAAAATACTGCGGGGAATCGACAAAGTAGACAGTGACAGGATGTTCCAGAGAGGGAACACAGAAACAAGGGGACACAACTGGAAGCTGAAGACTCAGATGAGTCAAAGGGATGTTAGGAAGCATTTCTTCAGCCACAGAGTAGTCAGGAAGTGGAATAGTCTAGAGAAAGACATAGTGGAGGCAGGAACCATACACAGTTTTAAGACAAGGTATGATAAAGCTCATGGAGCAGGGAGAGCAGATACCCAGTAGCGGGCAGCGCAGAGGCAGGGCCAGGAGCTGAGTCTCGACCCCTGCAACCACAATTAGGTGAGTACAATTAGGTGAGTACAATTAGATGAGTACACACATATATACATACACACACACACACACACACACGCACACACAGGCCCAGTCTTCAATCGACATGTGCATAGGACAAAATGGCAATAAACACACACACACACACACACACACACACACACACACACACACACACGTGACAATGCTTTATTTACAGGGAGCAAAGTCAGGGTATTTTTCCAGAATGGTCTGTAATATACCACTGTGGATAAAATACTTTGACATATCTTGAACATTTCTGAATGAGTAGTCTCTGAATTCATTAATTTTATCGCATTCCAGTACATAATGACGCAGGGTGTGACGCACTCCAGTACATAATGACGCAGGGTGTGACGCACTCCAGTACATAATGACGCAGGGTGTGACGCACTCCAGTACATAATGACGCAGGGTGTGACAATAGTCCAACTGGCAAAGTTTACATTTTGTTTGGTCTATATCTGGTGGTGGTGATTTAACCTGCCAAAGATACTTGTAACCCAGCCGGAGGCGGGCGGTAGTGACATCCAAGAGTCTGCTTATTTTGTTGGATGCACCATAGACTAATAAACGAGTATAATCTCTTGTGCACAAGTTTCTCGAAGATTTTGGATAGCAACGGTAAGTTTGATATAGGCCTATAGTCGTTTACGTCTGTGGGGTCACCACCTTTGTGTATTGGTGTAACCCTTGCTGTTTTGAGTAGTGTCGGGAAAGTGCTAGTTTCTAGTGATTTGTTAAAAAGTAATGAAATAGCATGTGAAAGGACATGGGCGGCTCGCTTGTATATTATTGTTATTATTAGAAAATAAGTATCTTTATTTATTTCTGCGTATAAATACCCACCTAAATGACTGTAAACATAAAATTCCTAATATAGTTATTGTCTATTAAATCTTAAGTTTGCCTAAGATACTCTTCCAATATATGAGTTTTAATAGAAACTATATCAGGCCAAGACAAATCCAATCCCATCACTAAATCTACCATTTGTAATATTATATGATTTGTACTATCTATTTTAAATCTAATTGTGTATGTACCTAATTAGGTACATGCACAATTAGATATGTACCTAATTAGGTACATATCTAATTATGTAATTATCTAATAATTAATGTTCAAATGTACTGCTCCATAACCTATATTAACATAGAGTAAGGATTAGTATTAGTCTGCCAGAAATGCCTAGGCATGCTAGTGGCCTTCTTTGTAATTAATATTTTATAACATGTAAACCACACATTGTAAGCTTTACAAGGAAATAAAGATTTTTACTTTTTATTTTTATTTTGAATCCAATCCCAGGGAGGGAAGCATGGCCGACGTCAGTAACTCACTGACTAGCAGAAGAGGAGGAAGGCGTACGTGTTGTTCCTGCTCACCAGCACCACACAACCGCCGCCTGAGATACACGGTACTCTCAAACAAGTACCTGGCAGACACTGACAGCAGCACATTACAACGGTATAGACGCTAGTAAAGGCAGACAACGCTAAAGACGTAAGAGAGGGACACTCAAAGATAAAGATGGTGTCAGGAAGTGTAATGATCACTGGTTGTAACAGAGGGCTGGGGCTGGAGATGGTGAGACAGCTGGTTAAGTCACCATCTGCCCCGCGTGTGGTGATAGCCACCTGTCGTGAGCCTAACAAGGCCATGGTGAGTACCACTATGTAAACAATATCACTGCTTTAGACCTAACACATTCTCGGTAATTATACCATTATAATACACCTACGCTTATGTAGGCATACTGGGCCATTTAGGACGTGCAAGTTTGGACAGAGGTAAGCAAGTGCGTGGGACTACACATGTGCATAAACACTGCTGACACTCATCTCCGGTACACCAGGGAGTTGCAGGTGAAGGAAGTGTTAGTTTAATATATTTATTATGCACCCCATACCCATCATGTGGGCGGTAGTCAAAAAGATTACAGAGGCACATAATGGGTCCAGGGACTGGACCGCAAAGTTTTGATAGCTGAACAAGTTAGAGGTAATGAACCATTCACACGTCGACACCTGATCACAATTGCAATGAGTTATTAATGCGAATATTAGCTCTATTTACAGTGAGCAAAGTCAGGATATTTTTCCAGAATAGTTTGTAATATTTCACTGTGGATAAAATACTTCGATATATCTTGAACATTTCTGAGTTGTCTCTGAATTCATTAATTTTATCGCATTCCAGCACATAATGACGCAGGGTATGACAATAGTCCATCTGGCAACGTTTACATTTCGTTTGGTCTGAGAAAGTGCAGCTGACAGTCTGCAGCTGACAGCTTCAAGGAATCCATCAGGACATGTTTGCTCTCATAGGTTCACAGACTCTCGGCTCATGGGGACACAGAGTACACAAGTTCCTGAAGCAGCTAGGCTGAAGATTTATCAGGGCAACTGAGGAACCCAGAGCAGTAACTTCTCTGTTTCGACGTCTCAGTGTTGTAGTTGAGAGGGGTAGTCCCTCTTGTATCCTGGGTACAGCCTCTGCTCTGGGCAGCTACATCAATTTTTTGAAATATAATGATCAACAAACTGCAGTATTTGTAATATATCTCTATAGCCTTTTGTATTTAACATAAGTAACTGGAGGTGTAGATTCGCCGGGAATTCTCCCGGCCCGGGTCTATTCTAGATGGCGACCCGGCTCCGGCTCCCTGTCGTGGGAGTATCAGAGACCTACGTCTCCCATGGGAGGAGGTACAAGTACCCCCTCATCGTTGGGACCAACTGTCCCCAGGCCTAGCCACATTCCCCACCAGCACGGAGCTCGTAGGGAGAAGCTAAGCCTCTGTGGTCTGCCATCTTCCCTGACGGGAAGGGCAGGCTTGCGAGCTGCAGATGGTAGCAAGCTCCAGCTTTGGCACCTAACCTGCCCTAAAAGGGCTGGGCATGGTGATCATCCCAAGTAACTCTTTGTAAAATTAATGTGTGTATATATATATATATATATTATATATATATATATATATATATATATATATATATATATATATATATATAAAATATATATATATATATATATATATATGTCGTCCCGAATAAGTAAAATTGGTCAATTATCATTAAACCCTTTCTAAAATTTTCTCTTATAAAGTCTGAGGCGGCTGCGGTGAATAGCTCTGTTCCACAAGGCACAGTACTCTCTCCCATCTTATTCCTCATCCTTATATCGGACATAGACAGGGATATAAGCCACAGTGCCGTGTCTTCCTTTGCAGATAACACCCGAATCTGCATGACAGTGTCCACCATTGAAGACACTGCAAGACTCCAGGCGGACATCAACCAAATCTTTAAATGGGCTGCAGAAAACAATATGAAGTTCAATGATGAGAAATTTCAATTACTCCGATGTGGAAAATGTGAGGAAATTAAAATTGCATCGGAGTATAAAACAAATTCCAACCACACAATAGAGCTAAAAACTAACGTCAAAGACCTGGGAGTGATCATGTCAGAGGATTTCACCTTCAAGGACCATAACAATGTAACAATCGCATCTGCTAGAAAAAATGACAGGATGGATAATGAGAACCTTCAAAACCAGGGACGCCAAGCCCATGATGACACTCTTCAGGTCGCTTGTTCTATCTAGGATGGAATATTGCTGCACACTAACAGCACCTTTCAAGACAGGTGAAATTGCTGACCTAGAAAATGTGCAGAGAACCTTCACGGCACACATAACTAAGATAAAACACTTCAATTACTGGGAACGCTTGAAGTTCCTAAACCTGTACTCCCTAGAATGCAGGCGGGAGAGAGATATGATTATATACACTCGGAAAATCCTAGAGGGATTAGTACCAAACTTGCACACGAAAATCACTCCCTACAAAAGCAAAAGACTCTGCAGACGATGCAACATCCCCCCAATGAAAAGCAGGGGTGCCACTAGCACGTTAAGAGACAACACAGTAAGTGTCAGGGGCCTAAGACTGTTCAACTGCCTCCCAGCATACATAAGGGGAATTACCAATAGACCCCTGGCTGTCTTCAAGCAGGCACTGGACAGGCACATAAAGTCGGTACCTGACCAGCCGGGCTGTGGTTCGTACGTTGGATTGCGTGCGGCCAGCAGTAACAGCCTGGTTGATCAGGCCCTGATCCACCATGAGGCCTGGTCACAGACCGGGCCGCGGGGGCGTTGACCCCCGGAACTTTCTCCAGGTAATACGTTTAAGGATATATTTTTTTCATGTTAATGTAAAAATTAATTCTGTATCAAAATAACCTTAGAAAACTTACTTAACCATATTAAAACAAGCGCAATTTAATTTAGTCTTATCCAGATAAATATATTTTGGATAAGTTTACAATAATTTAATAATAAACAAACACAGTGACATATTTTTTTTTCGTTAGGTTCAGAATGATTTTTGCGAAATTATTGCATTCACAAATTTTCGCTTGTCTTATATGGCAAGAAGAGCGTTGCTATTTAAGCCAAAATTGCAAGTTTTACCTATTTTTCACGATATAATGTATATATATATAATGTATATATTATATTACTAAATGTAAAAGGAGAAACTTTCGTTTTTTCTTTTGGGCCACCCTGCTTCGGTGGGAAACGGCCGACGTGTTGAAAGAAGAAAAGTATATATTATATATAGATATGTTAAATATGTGTATGAGTAATTTCACACAATACACAGTATACACTGGTAATAGTGTCACACAACACAGTACACACTGGTTATAGTGTAACAATGGTATTACTGATTACAGGAGCTGCAAGAGCTGGCCAGGGACCACAGCTGCCTCAAGACTATCAAATTTGGTAAGATGAAACTGTGGTTTTGTTCTCCATTTCTGTCCAGTCCTTGTTCCCGTGTCTGCCTTCCCTCGTGTGTCTGCCTTCCCTCGTGTGTCTGCCTTCCCTCGTGTGTCTGCCTTCCCTCGTGTGTCTGCCTGCCTTTCTGTCTGCATGATTATTAGCTTATGTCTGTCTGCCTTCCTGTCTGCAAGATTATGTCTGCCTGCCTTCCTGTCTGCAAGATTATGTCTGCCTGCCTTTCTATCTGCATGATTATTACTGTCTGCCTTCCTGTCTGCAAGCTTATGTCTGCCTGCCTTCCTGTCTGCAAGATTGTCTATCAGCCTTCCTGTCTGTAAGATTGTCTGCCTGCCTTCCTGTCTGCAAGATTATGTCTGCCTGCCTTCCTGTCTGCAAAATTATGTCTGCCTGCCTTCCTGTCTGCAAAATTATGTCTGCCTGCCTTCCTGTCTGCAAGATTATGTCTATCAGCATTCCTGTCTGCAAGCTTATGTATGCCTGCCTTCCTGTCTGCAAGATTATGTCTGCAAGATTATGTCTGCCAGCCTGTCTGCAAGATTGTCTGCCTGCCTTCCTGTCTGCAAGATTGTCTTGCCTGCCTTCCTGTCTGCAAGATTGTCTGCCTGCCTTCCTGTCTGCAAGATTGTCTGCCTGCCTTCCTGTCTGCAAGATTGTCTTGCCTGCCTGTCTTCCTGTCTGCATGATTAGGTGTCTCAAGGAAATACGTCCTAATGTTTCCACCCGTACCGGGAATCTACCCCCAGACCTCAGTGTGTGACCTGAATGCGCTACCAATCGAGCTATGGGACACGTTCTTACAGAGGCCGGTGGGAAGTACAGTGCCGGTGCTCTGAAGGAGGGACCTGTGGTTTAGTGCCTCTATTTGATTATAATAATAATAATCTGAAGGAGGGATGATGTGTTGCAGTTTTTGTTCTGTAGTGTAGGCGCACCTCTTTCAAGACAGTGATGGAGTGAGTGATGATGAAAGTGTTTCTTCTTTTTCGGGTCACCCTGGCTGTATAACCCCTGTGGTTTAGCGCTTCTTTTGATTATAATAATCGGGTCACCCTGTCTCGGTGGGAAACGGCTGTGTTAATAATATATATATATATATATATATATATATATATATATATATATATATATATATATATATATATATATATATATATATATATATAATATATATATATATATATATATAATATATGTGTGTGTGTGTACTTACCTAGTTGTGGTTGCAGGGGTCAGTTCATAGCTACTAGGTCCACTCCCTGCTCCATGAGCTTTATCGAACCTCTTAAAGTTATGTATGGATCCTGCCTCCGGTGACCCGGGTTGATTTCCCTTAACCTCTCCTCTGAGGACATACCCCATAGCTCCAGGACAAGTCTTTTGCAAACCTTTGCACTTTCTCTAATTTCTTGGCGTGTTTGACCAGGTTAGTTAGTTACCATTTTGTCCTAGGCACATGTCGATTAGACACTAGGCCTGTTGTGTGTTTGTGTGTGTGTGTGTGTGTGTGTGTGTGTGTGTGTGTGTGTGTGTGTGTGTGTGTGTGTGTGTGTAAGGAAACATTTCGAAATGCAATCACAATATGCAAAATCTTAGTACAGTAAAAAAAAAACTGATTAAGAATTCCTCCCAAAATGTTGATGGCTATGTCTACAAGATTCCCTGTAAAAAAATGCAATAAAGTTTATTATGGTCATACCGAAAAAAGTTTTGAACCAAGATTACAACAACATAAATATGGCATTAAAACTGGAGGAGAGTCTAATGCTCTGTTTTTTCATGTGAGAGATTTAAACTACCCAGTTGATTTTCAAAAGGCCGAGGTTACATCAAGCAGGTCCATGGTTGAAATATAATCGAATCAAGTTTAAAAACAAAAATAGCACTGATTTCAATATGAATATAAGTTCGGGGTTATATAAATTTGATTCATTTATAATGAATAGAATGTGTGAAGAATTTAATCTATGCCTGACATGTCACTCATAAATTTTACTTGACAAGTGGCCTGAGGAAATCTACACTCCCACACTCAGCTGGATCATATGCCAGGTCATATCTCAGCCTTATAAGTCTTCTATTGTCCTTTTATTTTTTATTATCTCTGATAATGTGAGACAAGGAAAGTCCTAGGAATTTCATTATTATTCACTGTGATAGATAAATCACCTTGCATTCGTTAGACTTTACGACTAATAATTTAATGAACTGTTTTAATGTTTTATGTTCCACTGGCTACTCAGATGTGGTTGACTACCAGAGTCTGCCAGGGCTCGTACAGCAGGTTGACGACGCTGTTGGCGCATCTGGACTAAATTTACTCATCAACAACGCTGGACTTATAGACAAGTGCCCCACACAGATGTTCGGTGTTCCCCTGGATCAGCTGGACCCGCAAGTGTTTAACAGTATCATGAATACCAACACCACAGCACCACTCATGCTTACCAAGGTATGGGAGGTGATCCATACATTGTTGCTTATTCTGTGTTCTTATTTTTGTGTTTATTAGGCTCAACAATTAGTAAACTAGCAGTATGGTAGCGCACACAGCTCACACATTGAGGTCCGTGGTTCGATCCCGGTACGGGTGGAAACATTAGGACACCTGCTGTCCATGTTCACCTAGCAGTAAAATAGGTACCTGGATGTTTGTCGACTGGTGTGGGTCGCATCCTGGGAATAAAATTAACCTAATTTGTCAGAAATGCTCTGCATAATAAGGGGCTTTCTATATAGTAGTATGTCACTGATGTCAGCTTTGGTCTGTATATGACGTATCATGTAATTGTAGAAATAAAGATTATTACTATTTTTACTATTATTTTTATTAAGTGAAGAAAATCATATTTAAAATCTGTAACTACTTTCAATAAACTAAGTATTGCAACAATAATATATTAATACAAATAGCTCTGCTAACTTTACTACTGGTACTGTGAACTATTAGGTGAAGCAAAGACATAACTAACAGTTAATAGTATCAACTAGCAAGACGTCAGTATCAACTAGCAAGACGTCAGTATCAACTAGCAAGACGTCAGTATCAACTAGCAAGACGTCAGTATCAACTAGCAAGACGTCAGTATCAACTAGCAAGACGTCAGTATCAACTAGCAAGACGTCAGTATCAACTAGCAAGACGTCAGTATCAACTAGCAAGACGACCACCAAGACGTCAGTATCAACTAGCAAGACGACCACCAAGACGTCAGTATCAACTAGCAAGACGACCACCAAGACGTCAGTATCAACTAGCAAGACGACCACCAAGACGTCAACCAAGACGTCAGTATCAACTAGCAAGACGTCAGTATCAACTAGCAAGACGTCAGTATCAACTAGCAAGACGACCACCAAGACGTCAGTATCAACTAGCAAGACGACCACCAAGACGTCAGTATCAACTAGCAAGACGACCACCAAGACGTCAACCAAGACGTCAGTATCAACTAGCAAGACGACCATAAAGATGTCAGGGGAAGGGGGAGAGGGAAGGGAAGGGGAGAGGGAGGGGAAGGGGAGAGGGAGGGGAAGGGGGAGAGGGAGGGGAAGGGGAGAGGGAAGGGGGAGAGGAAGTGGAAGGGGAGAGGGAGGGGAAGGGGAGAGGGAAGGGAAGGGGGAGAGGGAGAGGGAGTTACTTTGATGCTGTCATATGACGCTTATTTGAAACATTGGAGTTGCCTTCCTCTTCCTCGGATCAAGCTTGATGACCTGCCAGTCACCAGGCACTGTATGGCTTCACTGCCTCAACATCAATAATGTATAATGACGTGTTTTGCTTAATTGAAATTAGCACTAATTTTTGTTTCACACATGACCTCTTCCACTGTGTTAATAGATCAAGTGTAGTTGGTTAATGGGGGTTTTCAGATTCAGATTATTTACTTCTCTGTAAAAAATTACAATGTGTGTTTTACATTTAAATGACAATACAGTAATTACAAAGATGGCCGTTAGCATGCCAGGCATGCCTGGGCATGCCTGGCATGCTAGGCATTTCGGGCATACTTAATACTAGTTAATCTATATTACAAATTACATATGAATACAAATTTCAAGTGATTAAATAGATTTACAATAGTGAGGTAGTTCAGAATAATTAGAGTGTACTACAAATTACAAATGTATAAAAGTTTCAAATATTGAGGTAGTTCAGAATATATTTAGATTGTAAAATTAGTAATAAGAATGGTTTTGTCTTGGCATGTTACACAGTTTCTATTAAAGCTCCAATATTGGAGTATATCAGGCAAACTTAAGACTAGTTTGAGATTTATTAGACAATAGCTATATTCGGGATTTTGTTTACTGTCCTTTGGGTCAGTGTTGGTGTAGATGAGGAGGATACTTTTTTTGGTATGTTGTTGATATGGGTGCTGAAATTCAGGTTGCTCTCCAGGTGTAGGCCCAGGAATTTGCCCTCATTGTGTTTAGCAATAGGAGTGTTGTCAATCATTATGTTCAGTTGTGCAACTCCTGTTCTATTACCAAACATAATGTTATAATAATCTTAACACAAGGTTGTATGATGCTACAATACTCTCACGTTAGCCCACTCATCGTTGTATGGTGTTGTGATACATGAAGACAGAACTTTTTTTTTTTATATTTTATTTAAAACCTTATGTACATAACCATATGACTGCAATGAACAAAAACCGTTCTGCATCATTCGACATAACATAGTACAGAACAGTTTATCACTTACAATAAGGAAAAAAAACTTTATCGCCCAAAAGTAACAATACATAACATTGCCACAACATACACTAAAACATGCCAAAACAACAAAATAATTTCAAAGAAAACTAAGCATATCAAAGTTATCAAAAACATACAATTATGACATATGCATCACAGTATAAAATCCCCTACCTACTTCTTCAGCTTATTTGCAACCAACCTACCAAAATTATATGAAAGGGAAAGACCCTCCCACTGTCAAACACCACTGACAGTGAAAGTGTTCCGTACAAAACTACTTATAACTCAAAATTTACAAAAATTATGTCTTATAAGAGACGAAAATATGGAAAACATTGTCAAATATTCGCAAAAAAAAAATTAAATCACTTAACCCAACCTAGCTAAATATTGAAAAAAAAAACTAAACCTAAGCAAAAAAATGATATCAATATTGCATTACATTTTCACAACTCATTAACATTAGGTGATAAAAATAAAGTATTCATAACTCATAGTACTATAAGCTTTAAAAAAAAAAAACAATCCTAATCCATTAATATCCAACATGATCCTATCACCTACACCACCCTACATATACTATAAGTACTATAGTGTTCTACACCTAAAAACACACTGTACAAAAATTCCAAAAGAGACAGATATCTCGTTACAAACATAGGAAAACACAGCATAGAGTGGCCAAAAGGCACTACCAAAATCTCCACAATTCCTACTCGAACAGAAAAACTGAACATAGAACAACAAATGATAACATGAATACATCCTTGAAATGATTCACGAACAAAAAAGTAATAACCGAAAATTTTCACAATACTACATCAGAATCCTGCATCACCACACACTTAAGGAATAATTAATACATCAAAAAGTACACCCCAAACAAAAAGGTGGACATATCCATATATACATGAAAAACATACCAAAATATCATACCATATATTCTACTTAATATAACAAAATATAACAGAAAACTCCACCTGCAACCATTAAAATTTTGTCCAGACACACAATACAATAACAGCCTCATACCCTTGATAGTCACCTCACATTTCACTGTAATGGACAAAATAACTACATCTTTTACTATAACACTTTCGTCTGCTTCACTGACAAAACTAAAAATTACGAAACCTCTGCACCTCACCACTGAAACGCAGCCACAAAGGAAAATAAAAACCTCCGCCCGTTCTACAGGGCACCTACAAACATACCCCCTATTAACCCTAAGCTCCACAGCTAACTACTAAAAATAAAAACTCCTAACCTGAAACTTTATGCTCCACTCACTTTCCTACCATTCCCCACCCCTACCCACCCACTCTTTCACTCGCCCCCTCTCAAACTTAATAAACTTCCCACCGTCATATTCCTGTAAACTTCAGGAAAACACGTGACCCACTTCCTACCATAAATCTCCCTATTCCTCACTTTTGTTCTTACAAACCCCGCCGCTAACGCCTTAATTAAAACAGCCCTTTCCACCTCCCTCATCATCCAAGTCTTATAAATGTAATCCAGCATTATATAAGTTATACCCCTACGTACGCCTTCCGGGAGATTACTCAGCTCCAAACTTAGGGCTTTTAAAACCGACACTTTTCCCCCTCCTACCCAACCTAATACCCTATCCATCCATACTCTGACTAAACCCAAACTTTCACAGAAATATACTGCATGAAATGCTGTCTCCCACTCCAAATGCTCTCAACTCATCAAGTATAACTTGTAGCATGCTTGTGTCAGAAGCCAGACACAGGTATGGTAGGATTGTGGATAGTAGAGTCAGAGTGCACATGCTGTGGATTCCATCTCACATTGGTCTTCAGATGCATGATAGAACTGATAAATTGGCTAAGTTTTATGCTTTCAAAGAGGGGGTAGATTACAATCTTGGCTTGTCAGTTAGCAGTTTGAGAACAATAATACGAAAAGAACTAGAACTGAATTTTATTGACTTAAGACTCAGAGAGATTGACACCAGTCAGTCCATCTATCATCATTCTATCATGCAGGAGGAGCCACATGTCTATGGTGCATCCAACAAAATAAGCAGACTCTTGGATGTCACTACCGCCCGCCTCCGGCTGGGTTACAAGTATCTTTGGCAGGTTAAATCACCACCACCAGATGTAGACCAAACAAAATGTAAACTTTGTCAGTTGGATTATTGTCACACCCTGCGTCATTATGTACTGGAGTGCGATAAAATTAATGAATTCAGAGACAACTCACTCAGAAATATTCAAGATATGTCAAAGTATTTTATCCACAGTGGTATATTACAGACCATTCTGGAAAAATACCCTGACTTTGCTCCCTGTAAATAAAGCATTGCTACGTGTGTGTGTGTGTGTGTGTGTGTGTGTGTGTGTGTGTGTGTGTGTGTGTGTGTGCGCGCGTGTTGATTGCCTTTTGTCCTGTGCACATGTCGATTGAAGGCTGGGCCTGTTGTGTGTGCGTGTGTGTGTATGTATATATGTGTGTGTATGTGTGTGTGTGTATGTGTATATGTAAGTGTGTATGTGTGACCCAACAATAAAATTTGCACCAAGAACTCATTACAGTTGTGACTGGGTGTAGACTAGTGAAGTGTTCATTGCGTTATAATTTGTTCATGATTGTAACCATGTATAAACGTAAGTAAGTAAATTTACTTACATGTTTCATTACCTTTGTAACTTGTGAGTTCATTACCTTTGTAGCTTGTTAGTTCATTACCTTTGTAACTTGCTCAGCTATCATAACTTTGGGGTCCAGTCCCTGGACCCATTATGTACCTCTGTAATCTTTTGACTACCGCCCACAGGATGGGTATGGGGTGCATAATAAAGATATCAAACTAAACTACTCCCCACACTTAAGACATTCCCCATCCTTCACTAACCCCATCACATATAAAAGACTCCTCGACGCCAGTATACCTTGCAAAAACCTGTAGCCCACTTCTCTAACCCTTGGTGCCACCCTAACTTTCCTCAACCATTCCCAAATGCTCTTCCACTCATACTTTGGATACATAGCTTCCCCTTGTACCACTATCTCCCTTCCTCCAATCACATCCAACCTACGCAATTTTATACTCTCAGGTAAGACAGAACTTGTGTGCTACAGTAAAGTTAGCCCAGCAGGTCTTGTGCTTGTAACGACTCCCACTATCTACTCTTCCCATTTTTTGTACTACCTTTTCTCTACAAATAACTTATTTAAACAATCTTCTCAATTAACCAATGCCTTCACTTAGATTTTTGAGCTTTAGCCTGGTGGCTAAAGCTTTCTCTTCACACGGCGAGGGTCCGGGTTCGATTCCAGGCGAGGGTGGAAACATTGGGCGTGTTTCCTTACACCGGTTGTCTATGTTTCCCATCAGTAAAATGGGTACCTGGATGTTAATAGACTGGTGTGGGTCGCATCCTGGGACAAAACTGACCTAATCTGCCTGAAATGCTCTGCATAACAATCGGCTTTCTATATAATAGTATGGCATTGATGTCAGCTAGGACTGTATACCTTGTACGTGTAGAAATAAAGATTATAATTATTATTATTTAACATTGTACACAAACTGAGGTTACAGTTTTCAGGTTGGCCTTGTTGCTCATCACATACAGTCGTAGTCTTTGTTTACAAGGTTTGTAACTAAATTTCAAGTAAGAATTTGAGTAAAGCTCATTTTATGAATTTCTGGCTTTAATACAGCTGTCACCATAATAATGCCTGTCTACAGGTAAAATAGACAGGCATTATTATGGTTTTATACAATTCGACTCACAACAGATAATGCGTGGGTTCGATTGTTGGGCGCCACGAGACATACAGGAAAGCATTCTCACACTTGCCCATGTTTACCTAATAGTAAATGGATATATGAGTGTTAGCCAACTATTGTGTGTCACATCCTAGGGATATCTAAATGGAAATATACCTTGTTTTCAGGCAATGTTGCCACTGTTGCGTCAAGCTGCTAGCAGCTCAGAGGGACCGTTGAGCGTGCAGAGAGCAGCAGTTATTAACATCTCCTCTATCCTCTCCAGCATTGGTGATTTCACTTTCAATCCTGACATATATGGTTACCGCGCCAGCAAGGTGGGTAGTGTTATCTGTAGTACCAGAAACATTATAATATAAAAACATTCATTCCCAGAATCATATAACTTTCTATCTGGAACACTCGAAAGGTCGAGGAGTCGAACCTCACTACGAGGCGAGACATGTGGGCCAGTCTGCTGACACCTACTGCCCCTATTACCTAGCAGTTAGTGGACTGCTGTGGACTGCAGCCAGCAGGAGGTCCTGAAAAAGGACCCCCGTGGCAATAAGCTACAATAACTGGCTTTGAAATATCATGAGTTACTAAACCTTCCAGTTAAATCTTTTCTACAACTACAACTTATACAACAAGACTGACTAGTTGAAACTTGTAACACATTTTCTTGTAATGATATATATTCAGAAGTGTACCACATAACCATGGGAAGTTCCTAATAAAAATATGTTGATTGGAATTTTTATTGCAAATTAAAAACAATTTACCATTAACGTTTCTAAGAGGATGATATAGTGGCGTTGTAAATGTATGGAGTAGGGAATAAGTTAATAAAAATGGTAAAAAAATTTATCCGGATCACTGTCAGCAGGTTATAGCATACCTGGAGTATACCTGGAGAGAGTTCCAGGGGTCAACGCCCCTGCGGCCCGGTCTGTGACCAGGCCTCAGAGAGAGAGGTTATTTAACATATAGATGCAGACAGACGACGCAAGTGCGTCATCAGGAGCTATGCAACGTTGCAAGGCTGCAACTAAGAGCCTGTAGCAGGAACTACACCCGCACTGCGCTATTCTGAGAAAAACTTCCCCTCCTTAATTTGCAGCCTTGCAACATTGCATAGCTCCTGATGACGCACTGAGAAGTGTGAAAGTACTTGAGCTAAAGATCCCCTCCCCATGGCTTGTCTTGTTTATTTATAGATGGGATAGTAATAGAAGTGAATGTTAAAAGTGTTGGGGAGAGGTGAGTAAAAGATGACGCATTTGATAAGGAGTGACTTAGGGAGATTGTGAAGATAAAGTGTGAAGGTTGGTGGTGGCAGCTGGGAGAGTAAGATAAGGTTTGTTGAAAATGCTATAAAAATACCGACAAGTTGAAGATTAAGACACATGAAACGTTCAGCTCCATGGAGCTTCTCCAGGCTGAGGGACTGACCACCTCAAATACTTTTTCTCCGAGGTTGATGGACTAATTACATCATCTTCATTTCACTACTACACCCGCTGCCTCTGTATTTGACTGAAGAAGTCTACTGTGTAGGCGAAACGTTTCATCAATAAAGATACCCAACTATTGCACATGTGACTTAATCTGCAAGATATATTCGTATTTTTAACCCGGAGGGCTAGGTACCCAGGATAACCCAAGTCAGTATATCATCGAGGACTGTTTGTCTTCTTTCCATTGTGGTCCTTCAACCGTGTCCCTTAGGATGCGACCCACACCAGTCGACTAACACCCAGGTACCTACTTACTGCTAGGTGAACAGGGACAGCAGGTGTAAGGAAACACGACCAACATTTCCACCCATGCCGGGGATTGAACCATGGACACTCAATGTGACACCATAACCAAGCCACGAAACACTGTATCCAAGCCACAAGACACCGTAACCGAGCCTCGAGACACCGTAACCGAGCCTCGAGACACCGTAACCGAGCCTCGAGACACCGTAACCGAGCCTCGAGACACCGTAACCGAGCCTCGAGACACCGTAACCAAGCCTCGAGACACCGTAACCAAGCCTCGAGACACCGTAACCAAGCCTCGAGACACCGTAACCGAGCCTCGAGACACCGTAACCGAGCCTCGAGACACCGTAACCAAGCCTCGAGACACCGTAACCAAGCCTCGAGACACCGTAACCGAGCCTCGAGACACCGTAACCGAGCCTCGAGACACCGTAACCGAGCCTCAAGACACCGTAACCAAGCCTCGAGATACCGTAACCGAGCCTCAAGACACCGTAACCGAGCCTCGAGACACCGTAACCGAGCCTCAAGACACCGTAACCGAGCCTCGAGACACCGTAACCGAGCCTCGAGACACCGTAACCAAGCCTCGAGACACCGTAACCAAGCCTCGAGACACCGTAACCAAGCCTCGAGACACCGTAACCAAGCCTCGAGACACCGTAACCAAGCCTCGAGACACCGTAACCGAGCCTCGAGACACCGTAACCGAGCCTCGAGACACCGTAACCGAGCCTCGAGACACCGTAACCGAGCCTCGAGACACCGTAACCGAGCCTCGAGACACCGGAACCGAGCCTCGAGACACCGTAACCGAGCCTCGAGACACCGTAACCGAGCAACGAGACACCGTAACCGAGCCTCGAGACACCGTAACCGAGCCTCGAGACACCGTAACCGAGCCTTGAGACACCGTAACCGAGCCTCAAGACACCGTAACCAAGCCTCGAGACACCGTAACCAAGCCTCGAGACACCGTAACCGAGCCTCGAGACACCGTAACCGAGCCTCGAGACACCGTAACCAAGCCTCGAGATACCGTAACCGAGCCTCGAGACACCGTAACCGAGCCTCGAGACACCGTAACCAAGCCACGAGACACCATAACCATACCACGAGACACCGTAAACAAGGCACGAGACACCATAACCATACCACGAGACACCGTAAACAAGCCACGAGACACCATAACCATACCACGAGACACCGTAAACAAGCCACGAGACACCATAACCATACCACGAGACACCATAACCCTACCACGAGACACCATAACCCTACCACGAGAAACCATAACCAAACCACGAGACACCATAACCAAACCACGAGACACCATAACCAAGCCACGAGACACCATAAGCAAGCCACAAGACACCATAAGCAAGCCACAAGACACCATAAGCAAGCCACGAGACACCATAACCAAGCTACGAGGCACCATAACCAAGCCACGAGACACCATAACCAAGCCACAAGACACCATAACCAAGCAACGAGACACCATAAGCAAGGCACAAGAGACACCATAAGCAAGCCACAAGACACCATAAGCAAGCCACAAGACACCATAAGCAAGCCACAGGACACCATAACCAAGCTACGAGGCACCATAACCAAGCCACGAGACACCATAACCAAGCCACGAGACACCATAACCAAGCCACGAGACACCATAACCAAGCAACGAGACACCATAAGCAAGCCACAAGAGACACCATAAGCAAGCCACAAGAGACACCATAAGCAAGCCACAAGAGACACCATAAGCAAGCCACAGGACACCATAACCAAGCTATGAGGCACCATAACCAAGCCACGAGACACCATAACCAAGCCACGAGACACCATAACCAAGCCACGAGACACCATAACCAAGCAACGAGACACCATAAGCAAGCCACAAGAGACACCATAAGCAAGCCACAAGAGACACCATAAGCAAGCCACAAGAGACACCATAAGCAAGCCACAGGACACCATAACCAAGCTACGAGGCACCATAACCAAGCCACGACACCATAACCAAGCCACGAGACACCATAACCAAGCCACGGGACACCATAACTAAGCCACAAGACACCATAACCAAGCCACGGGACACCATAACTAAGCCACAAGACACCATAACCAAGCCAGAAGACACCATAACTATAAGGGATTATAGCATACTAAGACAAGCAGATAAATGGACTGTCCAAAGCTACTTATAGACAGTATAATAACCTATGTGACATGTCAAGATATCTTATTAATGAAAATAAGATGCCAGTTATACTAAGCAAATTTCCTAAATTTGCTTGTAACAGATAAGTGAAATGTAGATATAAATACAAATGTACAATTGTTAACCCTTTTGGGGCCTAGTTCCTAGGCCTTTTGTGTATCCATATGCTCTGCGCTACCGTCCACAGGATGGATATGGGTGCACAATAAACTAGCCACTTGGGTGGCAAAATCTAATTATCTTAGGACAGCTGAACGTCCCGCAGCCGCCTCCACAACATTCTATGGAGCCGTCGATGCTTCCGCCCTTGGGTTGTGGGAAATTTAGTAATTGTAAGAACATAATTGCCCCAAAGGAGCGTTATATCAACATTTCATGTTACTACTGAAATGGTGATTTCTTACTTATTTTGGACTCAATGGGCCTCAGATGACGGGGTATTTTGGTAACTCCAGACAGGTTATATCTTAGCTATCTGTTGCGCAGCCAACCTAACTAAGTTCATAACTGACTAGACTTACCTGGGTATATGGAGGGGTATCAGCCCCCTCAACCCTCTCAGTAATTGGAAGCAGATGTAGTACCAGCGCGTGCCAGAGTGTGGTCACATAGTCTCCTTTTGCATCACTGTGTCTTGCAATATGAGTGGCAATGTAATGAGAGCAATTACTCTCTTACCGTAGCAGGAAAATTTACAAGAAAACCCTGCATCACTTTATTTCCAAGTTGAGACTAGTAAAACACTGGATAATTTATAAGTTAAGAAATCTGTTATCTTGTATTGCATTCTGTTGCAGTGTTTAGCAAGGAAGAGTAATAATGCTGAGTTCAGCAAATCCATTGTAGAGACGCCCGAAGCGCCCGAGGGCGGTCAGATTGCAGGCAACTTGTACTTCACGCTAGAAGAACAGACAAAGACACTAGTGATTCGTGGTAGAACTATTACAGTGCAGCGTACTATCTTCATGTTGTGACATTACTACGAAAACTAATATTGAAGAACAATGTAGTGTTACAGTGTGTTGAAAGATGAAATGAACCATAGGAATGACGAGGGAAAGGTGGGTGATACATTGAGGCATCTGTAGAGACTACCCATGGAGGCAAAAGGGTAAATGTACCCTAGTATAAGAGTACCAACACTGTGTTATAGGTGTGAAACATGGGTTTTAAAGATTGCAGCGAGGAGAAGGCTGGAGGTAGTGGAGATATGGTGTTGGAAAGCAATGTGTAGTGTCAGTACTTTACTTATATATTCTGTGGGTTTTTCTCTGTACTATATGTTGGATTGAAAAACTCCCGGTGGGCAAAACGTCTCTTAATTAAATGTGTTAAGTGTTGTATATGTATCTTTATTATAGAGTTCATCAGTACTGTCATACCTTACCTCACAAGAACAATTATTGTTATACCTGTAATTGTCTTCCACTTATTTCGAATGGCAATTATTTATCAAAATACATTTTTATAGTCATCAAACCATCCCTGCTTACAATGACTTTTTACAACTCTTGATATATACAAATAATCACAAAAACCATTTTCATAGCCTATAAAAATGAAGAAAATTTAAATTGGAGTAACTGTTCCAGGCGGCTCTCAATATGCTGACGAAGGCGCTGGCGATGGAGTACGGGAAGGAAGGCTTGTTGTCTGTGGCAGTGCATCCTGGCTGGGTCAAGACTGACATGGGAACAACTGCAGCACAGTTAACTACAGAAGAAAGTATCAGTCAAGTATTACAGCTTCTGAGAGACTTGACTGAGAAACACAATGGGTTACTGATGTCTTACACTGGTGCTGTCATACCTTGGTGAAGCCGCTAGTTTATACTGCTGAAGAGTCCAGTTGTGTACAAGCTTGTTATATAGTAACACTGCTAAATATTGCCTTAATAGCACTGAAAATTATGTTGCAAACTGTATGATGGTTGCATGTAGGTGAGCACGTACACACACATACCATCATTAATAATGCAGATTACGTCATAAATTTCTAATGTAGTTAAGTATTAGCATTGAAGAAATGAAGGCACTCAGAAGACACATTCATAAGTTATCATAAAATTAATACTCTAGCAAAATGGTTCCCAATATTTTCACCACTAAGGACCACTTTTATTTAAATTAATTTTCCCAGGGACCCCAAGTTTTTGAAAGGTCTGTCTACTCAACAAGCCGATTTTATTAACTAACAACAAACTCGTTTTCCCAGTTCTTAAATCACAACCAAAGCTTCGCCTTGAAGCCAAACATGATGCCTTAAGCTGTATTGATAATTTAGCCAAACAGCGCACACTCTCACAAATTATTTACGTTGATGGTTCTGTTCACCAATCCACTGGTGCAGCTGGTAGTGCTGCTGTTGTCATACAGAGTGATGGCTCTCTTAATTAAAGAAATTGGAGCACGAATCAATAACTGGGCCTCTACCCTTCAGACAGAACTGTTTGCCATACTCCTTGCACTCAAATGCGTCCATGTATCTAAGGTTGACTCTCTAATTGTAACTGATTCTCTGTCATCCATAAATGCTCTCAACTAATCAAGTATAACTTGTAGCATGCTTGTGTCAGAAGCCAGACACAGGTATGGTAGGATTGTAGATAGTAGAGTCAGAGTGCACATGCTGTGGATTCCATCTCACATTGGTCTTCAGATGCATGATAGAACTGATAAATTGGCTAAGTTTTATGCTTTCAAAGAGGGGGTAGATTACAATCTTGGCTTGTCAGTTAGCAGTTTGAGAACAATAATACGAAAAGAACTTCAACTGAATTTTATTGACTTAAGACTCAGGGAGATTGACACCAGTCAGTCCATCTATCATCATTCTATCATGCAGGAGGAGCCACATGTCTATGGTGCATCCAACAAAATAAGCAGACTCTTGGATGTCACTACCGCCCGCCTCCGGCTGGGTTACAAGTATCTTTGGCAGGTTAAATCACCACCACCAGATGTAGACCAAACAAAATGTAAACTTTGCCAGTTGGATTATTGTCACACCCTGCGTCATTATGTACTGGAGTGCGATAAAATTAATGAATTCAGAGACAACTCACTCAGAAATATTCAAGATATGTCAAAGTATTTTATCCACAGTGGTATATTACAGACCATTCTGGAAAAATACCCTGACTTTGCTCCCTGTAAATAAAGCATTGCCACTTGTGTGTGTGTGTGTGTGTGTGTGTGTGTGTGTGTGTGTGTACTCACCTAATTGTACTCACCTAATTGTGGTTGCAGGGGTCGAGACTCAGCTCCTGGCCCCGCCTCTTCGCTGTCTGCTACTGGGTCTCTGCTCTCCCTGCTCCATGAGCTATATCATACCTTGTCTTAAAACTATGTATGGTTCCTGCCTCCACTATATCTTTCTCTAGTCCATTCCACTTCCTGACTACTCTGTGGCTGAAGAAATGTTTCCTGACATCCCTTTGACTCATCTGAGTCTTCAGCTTCCAGTTGTGTCCCCTTGTTTCTGTGTTCCCTCTCTGAAACAACCTGTCACTATCTACCTTGTCAATTCCCCGCAGTATTTTGTATGTCGTTATCATGTCTCCTCTGACCCTTCTTTCCTCCAGTGTTGTTAGTCCTATTTCCCTCAATCTTTCTTCATAAGACAGACCCCTGAGTTGTGGAACTAACCTTGTCGCAAACCTTTGGACTTTCTCTAGTTTCCTTACGTGCTTGACCAGGTGTGGGTTCCAGACTGGTGCTGCATATTCTAGTATGGGCCTGACGTACACGGTATACAGTGTCTTGAACGATTCCTTGTTAAGGTAACGGAACGCTAATCTAAGGTTTGCCAGACGCCCATATGCTGCCGCAGTTATCTGGTTGATGTGTGCCTCCGGAGACGTGCTTGGCGTTATACTCACTCCAAGGTCTTTCTCCTTTGCCGAGGTTTGTAGCCTTTGTCCGCCTAGCTTGTACTCTGTCAGCGGTCTTCTTTGCCCTGTGTGTGTGTTAGTTAGTTACCATTTTGTCCTAGGCACATGTCGATTTGACACTAGGCCTGTTGTATGTATGTGTGTGTGTGTGTGTGTGTAAGGAAACACTTCGAAATGTTTCCGCCCCGCCGGGAATAGAACCCGGCCCCTCCGTGCGTGAAGCGAGAGCTTTACCACTAGGCCACCGGGTGTGTGTGTATGTATGTATGTATATGTATTGATTACCATTTTGTCCTATGCACATGTCGATTGAAAACTGGGCCTGTTGTATGTGCGTGTGTGTACTCACCTACTCACCTATTTGTGGTTGCAGGGGTCGAGTCATAGCTCCTGGCCCCGCCTCTTCACTGATTGCTACTAGGTCCTCTCTCTCCCTGCTCCATGAGCTTTATCAAACCTAGTCTTAAAACTATGTATGGTTCCTGCCTCCACTATGTCGCTTTCCAAGCTATTCCACTTCCTGACAACTCTATGACTGAAGAAATACTTCCTAACATCCCTTTGACTCATAGGAGTCTTCAACTTCCAATTGTGACCCCTTGTTTCTGTGTCCCCTCTCTGGAACATCTTGTCTCTGTCCACCTTATCTATTCCTCGCAGTATTTTATATGTCGTTATCATGTCTCCCCTAACCCTCCTGTCCTCTAGTGTCGTCAGGCCGATTTCCCTTAACCTTTCTTCGTAGGACAATCCCCTTAGCTCTGGGACTAGTCTTGTTGCAAACCTTTGCACTTTCTCTAATTTCTTGACGTGCTTGACCAGGTGTGGGTTCCAAACTGGTGCTGCATACTCCAGTATGGGCCTGACGTATATGGTATACAGAGTCTTGAATGATTCCTTGGTGAGGTATTGGAACGCTATTCTTAGGTTTGCCAGCCGCCCGTATGCTGCAGCAGTTATCTGATTGATGTGTGCCTCAGGAGATGTGCTCGGTATTATACTCACCCCAAGATCTTTTTCTTTGAGTGAGGTTTGCAGTCTTTGGCCACCTAGACTATACTCTGTCTGCGGTCTTCTTTGCCCTTCCCCGATATTCATGACTTTACATTTGGCAGGGTTAAATTCAAGGAGCCAGTTACTGGACCAGGCTTGCAGCCTGTCCAGGTCTCTTTGTATTCCTGCCTGATCCTCGACTGATTTTATTCTTCTCATTAACTTCACATCATCTGCAAACAGGGACACTTCTGAGTCTATCCCTTCCGTTATGTCATTCACATATACCAAAAACAGTACAGGTCCTAGGACTGAGGTGTGTATGTGTGTGCATGTGTAATTTGTTCATGATTGTAACTATATATGATGTGATTATGATTCATTACCTTTGTAACTTGTCATGATTGTAACCAGCTCTACCTGGAGCTCATTACCTTTGTAACTTGTCATGATTGTGACCAGCTCTAGTTCATTACCTTTGTAACTTGTCATGAGTGTGACCAGCTCTACCTGGAGCTCATTACCTTTGTAACTTGTCATAATTGTGACCAGATCTAGTTCATTACCGCTGTAACTTGTTCAGCTATCGAAACTTTGGAGTCCAGTCAATGGACCCATTATGTACCTCTGTAATCTTTTGACTACCGCCCACAGGATGGGTATGGGGTGCATAATAAAGATATTAAACTAAAACTAACTAACCGCTGGTGAAGGGTCATCCGCTGGGTTCGGTGGGGTGCTGTATTAATAATATAATTGGTGGTATTTGCAAAATAGGTAGGATGTTCTCTGTCTGGGAGATACAAGTCTTGCATAGAATATAATTGTCGCTTCTTCAATTGATCAAGTCGTACATTCATTGCAACAATGTCTTGTTGAGCATGTAAATCAGCCATTCGAATTATCTCTCTTCTTCTGGTGCCTGTGATAAAACGGAGTGCTCTGTTCTGTACTCGTTGTAGTTGAAGCATGTTGGTTTTGGTTGTTAATGATAAAGGTACACATGGATATTCAAGTAAGGGTCTTATCATCATTTTATACAGGTGTTTTTTTCACGTGAGATGGAGCTGATTTAAATCTGAATAGAGTGGAAAGTCGAGCTTTAGCTATATTTATCTTTTTGGTGACATGGGAAGAGGAGTGAAGTATCCTGTCTATCTCATAACCCAGTATCTTGTTAGGATTATGAATGGCTATAGGTATATCTCTGATGGAGATACCCCCTCTATCTTCAATGGTGGAGGAAAAACAACCTATTGTACTGATAAGAACTATCTGGGTTAGTAGTAATGCGCCATTTCCTCTCCCAGTTCGCTGTTCTACGTAGTTCAGTATTAATTTTTTCTATAACTTTCTCGTACTTATATTTACCTGTGACAGGGGTGGACGAAACTACGTGAATTACGTGAATTACATCATCAGCAAATTGGGTAATGATTGTACCATTATATTCTGGTTGAGGTAAATCATTTTCATATATATTGAATAATATCGGGCTAAGACACGAGCCCTGAGGTACACCAGCTGTCGGTGTAAACGGTTCAGCTGTCTTACCACTAAAAGAAGGGATGACTTTTCTATTGGTGAGGAAGTTGTATATAAAGCGAAGAAAGGTCCAGTTGTGGTCTGGGAGGTCAATCAATTTAAAAATGAGGCCATCATGCCATAAGCTGTCAAAGGCTTTATGAACATCTCTGGTGGCAATAAGGGCCAGATTACCCTGGTTCCGTAAGCTGGCAACAGCATCAAAGACTATATTTATGGCATGTTGGGTCCCTCTGTGAGTGCGGAAACCAAACTGTTTTTCAGTAAAAAGGTGATTATATTCCATGTAATAATTTAGTCTATTAGAAATAATTTTCTCCAGGACTTTACCCGTGACCTCGAGTAGCGAGATAGGTCTATAATTATTAGGTTTATGGACATCTTTATTCGGTTTAGCAATAAAAATCATCTTCGCTGTTTTAAGAGCAATTGGAAAATGTCCAGAGGCCAAGATGGCATTAAAGATGTTGACGAAAGATTACTTATAGTTCCTAGGTAAGTATTGCTGTATAACCCCTGTGGTTTAGCGCTTCTATTTGATTATAATAATAATAATAATCCTAGGTAAGTATTTTACTTGTTTGACAGTAATGCCTGATATACCAGGTGCTTTGTTCTGCATTTTACCTATAACTTGACACATTTCTCTGAGGGAGATTGGTCTAGTAAGAGGATGATCCTCTTCAAGAGAAGATATATATATTAACGGTAGTGAATGGAGATCATCTTGGTTGTCATCTTTTCAGGCATTGACCCATTGATAGTGGATGTTATTGAATCGTCTACTCGTATTGTGTGTGAGAATTTTCGCCCACACCTCACCCATCAAATTAACTTGGTCTTGTGGGTCATCTAATTTTATGTCGATTTCTTCATCATCTTCGTCAGTAAAAATGTATGTAAGATAGTTGGCAGCCTTATGTTTAGCCCCTAAAAGCTGACGAATCTTGCTCCAAAACTTTGCAGGTTGACGTTTATACTGGTTTGCTTGATGGACAAGATTTTCCCATAATTCGTTCTTATGCTGAGAAATCAAAGTAATTAGCTCTCTCCTCAACCTCTGCAGTACATCTCGAGTGGGCTGACCTGTGAGTAAATGTCTGTTACATTCAGTTTGGTAATTCTTCATGCAGTCTCGTATTTCGGAAGTAGGTTTATATTGCTGGTATATTTTTGATGTTGTTTGACAAGTTACATGTGTTGCCTCTAGTATACGATCATGCAAAGAGTGTAATGCTTCATCGATTGCAGTGATAGGCTGGCCATCAAGCGAGATGGTATCATCTTGGCCCAGGAATTCCCTGAATGGGTCAAATCCCAGAGAGTTTAAGTTAATTTTTGGAGGAGTGGGAATCCGAAACGGTGACGCCTGCAGAGTGATGATAACTGGGATGTGATCAGAACCCACATTGCCACCAGGAGAGACCCTGCAGTGGTAGAGGTCGCAATCTCTATTGGTCAAGACTATGTCAGGTGTCCCTGGACGATGACCTACAAATGTTTTAAAAATGGGTCCTTGAAATGATAGGTGTCTTGCTGACATGATATTAAATAATTGATTTCCTTTTAAGTCACCCCGCTGATTTCCGACTCCACAGTTGGTTTAGCGCTTCTATATGATTATAATAATAATAATCCGACTCCACAGTTGAAAAGTGCAGGATGATGGGCATTAAAATCACCAGCTAGGAGAGTGGGGACATTTCTACGAAGTAACCCATGCAGAGGGATAGAGGCTATATATGACTGCCGAGGAGGGAAATAGGCAGTTGCAACTATTAACGGACCATATGAGGTCGTCAGTTCTACAGCAAGAATGTTGTCCTCGTCAAAATGTATGGGGCGAAATGCATGCCTTATTTTAACTAGGATGGCCACTCCACTGAAGGGCCCTCTCGATTTCTCTATAGTATAATACCCAAATAACTTAATATGTTAGTCTTATTCTTCCCTTGCAGCTGTCTCATTTAGGAGGATTATATCAGGGTTGTGGTTGCACAATTCAACCTCAAGGAGGAAACGGTTGTTAAAGAAATGTTTTATATTAACTTGTACGATTTTTATTCCCATTATTTCTTGTTTTTTTCGCGTACTTTTGCGTAACTTAGAAACGGCTCCGGTATTACGAGTGCTAGTTCCATCCGAGTACACACTCTCCCTACTCGATTCATCATGGGAAGAAGCGTAGTTTTGAGTAGTTTGTTGCGTATTGACCATGACCCTTTCCTCACTGGAAATAGAGACATCTATAGAAGCATCACAGCGCTATATAACCCCTGTGGTTTAGCGCTTCTATTTGATTATAATAAATAATACAGAAGCATCAGAGTCATCTGAGTCATGAGTTGTGTTAAAACCATGTTCTGATCTCAAAGGACTGTGGGGAGGAGACAGGATGATCTAATGGAGAGTTAATCATGTCATTAGAAATATCATGTGGAGGTACTTGTAATACAGGTTCAGCTTCAGTAACGGTAGTTTGAGCACCATTGTCTGGTACATTTACATGGTTGGGTCTTAGTGAAGTAGACTGAGGTGGTACTGGATCAGTCAATTCAGTAGGGTTGAAAGTGAAGAAAGGAGGTTGCTCATGTATGGTAATATTGGAGGACACACACGTCCTTTCTTGAGGAGGTTGGTCCATAATCAACTGTATATTATTTGGGATAATTATTGGTTTAATCCCATTGGCCACTAACAAGTCATTGAATATGGAGGAACAGAGTTTAACATTGTTTCCAGCAATCTCCTTGGTCAGCTTGAAAATAAGAGTACTTCTCTCTTCCATAGAGGATCCAGGAGATTTAGGTGGTGGTGTTGACCATGGAACTGGAGACACAATAGGGGGAGAATGTGGTGCTGCAGGAGGGGCAGTAGTCCAAACATTGGAACTAGCAGAGGTGGCTGGAGGAGGCCCACCATATCCAGGGAGGCTTGGAAATGATGCTTGAGACATTGTTGGAGGTGCTTGAGCAGTGGTTTTTGCAGAAGTTGCCTGTTTCTTGGCCTCTAGAATTTTCTGAATTGTATCTTTCCTAGCAGGACAGTTTGGGGAAACAGCATGATGTTTCCCATGGCAAAGGACACACTTGGGGTTATTTTTATTATTACAATGTTTGAAACTATGTTTACCAGAGCATATACTGCAAACAGGTGTTTGTTTGCCACATTTGTTTGAAGTATGTCCAAACTCATAGCATTTAAAACATTGCATAACATGGACATATCTCTCCAGAGATATTTGATCAGGAGGGCATCTTTTACCAGAGTATTTAAACCCATGTTGACACAGGAATTTAGCTTCATCTGGAGTTTGCAGGATTAATTTTAGTGAGTATCGATTGCTGGAAGGCTTAGAAAATTTGTACGCCTTGAACACTGTAATTTCCGGGTTCTCGCTATTAAGGTCTGCAATGAGTTGTTCTGGAGAGCAGTCTCTCAAAAAACTATTTATCCGTGCTACAAAGACAGTCCTTTGAGCTTGATAACTCTCAGGAGGAATGGGGATAACTCCCAGAGTCTGTAATTTGTCAACAACATCAGGCTTGAGTAGCTGAAGTAATTCTTCCTCAGAAGAGAGGAGCAGAACTGCACCAGTCAGTAGTAAAAAGATCAACTGGTGCAACCGTGGAATTAGAGCAAATACATTGCAATATTTCTTGCTTAGATTTCAGGTTTTCTGGAACCCGTATCCTTACTCGTATTCGTGTCATGATGCCTGGGAAGGTACATCAGACACACCAAAATTGCCTTAAAAAAGTATATATAACTTTTCTGTGTGGCAGACCTAAACAGTTAGTTCAGACTCTCAGGTAAGGACCCACTAGGGGCGAGGGGAAAGTGGGGACAGAAGAAGAATAGCCGGTGAGAGGAAGAACCGAAGTAGAAGAGAAAGAGTCAGGACTAAACCCAACAGTCTAACTACTGGATATTTTTCCAGACCTAAACATCCTAAGTCAGCTGACTTATGAAGGTCAGCCCCTAACGACAGCCTACCCTCGAGCAGTGAGGGGGACAGACCCAAAGACAAAGATCGGTCGGATTTTAAAAAACCTCACGGGCTACCGAATGGTCAAAATGTCTTGTGTTAACTCGCCAAGGCGAAGTTGCCGAAAAGAGAAGGAGATAGGAAAGTCAGAAGGATAGCAGTGTAAAAAGTGTGTGTATGGGCCAGTGTCAATGTTCAGGTGGGGTGAGGATGGGGAGAGGGGGGAACAAGCAAGCTTGTCACCGCCTTACACTCTTGAAGGGATGGTGCTCGAAGTGACAGCAAGCAAGTTTTCCTCTCAGCTCTGGTCAAGAATTACTCGGGATAACCCAAAAACAACTTGGGAATCAGTGTTCAGACAGGAGCAGAAGCTCTCGACGGCGGCAGCGTGAATCTCACAACCCGCACATAGACTGACGTACGGACTTTGTCACCTCATTCTCGACGGCTTTGGTATTTTCAGTCACGGTATTGTGCCTTTTTTGTTAAGACTCCTCTATCTGTATGGTTGATGTTGCTTTGTTGACACTATGTTCCGAATTTCAGGTTCAGTTTTAAGCGTAGATCAGGTTCAACATTCATCCTGTTTCTGTATTTTGATTTTATATAAAACAGCTGTGAGAAAGCCTGCTCACATAAATATGTAGTGGGGAATGACATTAAATATCTCAGTGATTTGCATGCCATTTCTCCCTTGTTTTTTTTTTCCACATGCAACTAAAAGTCTGATAAGCTGTACTGAATGAAACTTGACCATTGTTCCATGGAGGTTTGTCATGTTAGATTCCCCAGCCCATAAAATAAGACCAACAGTTTAAAAAGGCGTACAAAACTAGGCTATTCCTGCCGATTTGGAAACGGCTTTGAAATTTTTAAAGTTTATGCTTATCAGCCTTATCGTAATTGTACATTTTACACTGCAGCCTCTTGTAATATTGAACTTAGTTCACGAACCCCCAGCACTACCTTTGTAGACCTCCAGGTGTCTACCAACCGCTAGTCTAGACCCACTCGCACTCCCTCCAGAAGTCAGTTCCACTAGCCTAAGTCACAGCATCATGTCAATAACTACATATATTACCTTGCCTGTACCCTCTAACAAAGGTATCCCCATATCGTATAACCCTACCCCCTTCCCCTGTGCTTCACTGAACCAAGAAAGTTATCCCTGTATTCCATAATGTGGAAAATTTGAAACCTATCACATTAGACCTTCTTGTGTTATGAGCCAGCATGTGCAACTTATGCAACATGTTATTGTGGCAACTAACATTAGTTGCACTTGTACTTTTATCTAACGATTAAAATATCATTTGGATAAGAAGGGCGGTAATTGTAAGAGGGAATGTGAGGGGGTTGTTAGGTAAGCAGTAACGAGTTGACCAAGTTCCTGGAGAGCGAAACGTTGCCACAATAAAATGTCACATTAGTTGCACTTGCGTCATTTTACCTAAGACGTAGTTGGTAATGATACCAACATTATTACAATGTGAGGTGGTTGGCAGAAACAAAGGGAAACATGTTGGATGTAATGGATGGAAAGTAGTTTCCAAAAGTGGGGGAATATGAAACTGGGGAGGAATGAAGCAGGGTGAGGGCGCTGCTGCT
The DNA here is from genome assembly GCA_009830355.1 of Cherax destructor. Taxonomy (NCBI): domain Eukaryota; kingdom Metazoa; phylum Arthropoda; class Malacostraca; order Decapoda; family Parastacidae; genus Cherax; species Cherax destructor. The sequence continues at coordinate 48,533 of WNWK01004640.1, read as the reverse complement.
CCTCAGGACGACTGTGCAGGGATGAAGCAGGGTGAGGGCCCTGCTGCTCCTCAGGACGACTGTGCAGGGATGAAGCAGGGTGAGGGCGCTGCTGCTCCTCAGGACGAGTGTACAGGGATGAAGCAGGGTGAGGGCGCTGCTGCTTCTCAGGACGAGTGTACAGGGATGAAGCAGGGTGAGGGCGCTGCTGCTCCTCAGGACGAGTGTACAGGGATGAAGCAGGGTGAGGGCCCTGCTACTCCTCAGGACGAGTGTACAGGGATGAAGCAGGGTGAGGGCCCTGCTACTCCTCAGGACGAGTGTACAGGGATGAAGCAGGGTGAGGGCCCTGCTACTCAGGACGAGTGTACAGGGATGAAGCAGGGTGAGGGCGCTGCTACTCCTCAGGACGAGTGTTCACGGATGAAGCAGGGTGAGGGCGCTGCTGCTCCTCAGGACGAGTGTACAGGGATGAAGCAGGGTGAGGCCCCTGCTGCTCCTCAGGACGAGTGTACAGGGATGAAGCAGGGTGAGGGCCCTGCTGCTCCTCAGGACGAGTGTACAGGGATGAAGCAGGGTGAGGGCCCTGCTGCTCCTCAGGACGAGTGTACAGGGATGAAGCAGGGTGAGGGCGCTGCTGCTCCTCAGGACGAGTGTTCAGTTGTGGTGTCTTTATCCTGGAAACGTTGCGCCACACAGTGGCTTCTTCAGTCTAATGAAGAAAAGGTGGTATAAGGGGAGGAGTTTGAGGTAATGTTGACAAAAGTCAAGATTGATGGACTGAACACATCAACTCCAGGCTGAGGGACTGATTACCTCAAACTACTCCCCTTATTCCACCTTTTTTCTGCATTGGACTGATGCAAAAGTGTCTCATTTATCAACGTGTCCGTTTTGTAAACCATTTATTATTATTATTATTATTATTATTATTATTATTATTATTATTATTATTGCATATTTACATATGCTATAAACTAATACACCCACAATATTAAAATATATTTGCTATTACAGAAGTTTCTATTTCATACTAATGATCATAATTATAACTATAGTTTTTAAAGAGGTGAACAGGTAAGCCAGCGGAAGGTCTCGGTCAGATGACCAAAAGTTCCAGCTGTGGGTCATCATCTGACTAAGACCCTCGTCAGGAAACATTTGTCCTGTTTCCTGACAAACATTACCTAATCTAACCTTCTATTTCTTTATTTCGTGGGAGGACCGCTAAACTTGTAGGGTCATACAGAGCCTTGGGGAATGGAAGGCATATAATAAATTCAAGGAAAGCCAGAACAGTTCCGATTCACTGGATGAAGAGCCCTTCACCTATTTCTACTATCAGGTGTAGTACATATATGGTACTATACAGTTACGACAAGATGAAGAATTAGACACATGTGCAACATTTGGGTATCTTTGTTTGTAGACGTTTCGCCCACCAGTGACTTTATCAATACAAGGACACAATGTGTCCTTGTTTTGCCAGTATATAAGCGTCAAGCTCCATGACTGTGCTTCAGTCCCTTGAGAACTACGCTGCTCTTCGCCAACTCCAAGGCTGAGAGACACATTACTTACCCTTTTGTATATGATTCTTCACATTATGTCCTTGTACTGTATTGATAAAGCCACTGGTGGGCGAAACATCTACCATTAGATTTAGTCTGCCCATAATGCCATGGCACGATAGTGGCTCTTTTAGCACTGCAATTCATAATTGTAATTACAAAATCTCGATGTAAACTTGCAATGAAATAAAAATATTATTATTATTATTATTATAAATAAAGTTACCCAGATGTTTCACATGTGTTTGATTCTTCAATATCAGGTGTGAGTAACCTTATTTGGTTGAGCAAGCTTGTATAAGGTAGGTTGAGCGAGCTTGTATAAGGTAGGTTGAGCAAACTTGTATAAGGTAGGTTGAGCAAGCTTGTATAAGGTAGGTTGAGCGAGCTTGTATAAGGTAGGTTGAGCGAGCTTGTATAAGGTAGGTTGAGCAAGCTTGATAAGGTAGGTTGAGGGAGCTTGTATAAGGTAGGTTGAGGGAGCTTGTATAAGGTAGGTTGAGCAAGCTTGTATAAGGTAGGTTGAGGGAGCTTGTATAAGGTAGGTTGAGGGAGCTTGTATAAGGTAGGTTGAGCGAGCTTGTATAAGGTAGGTTGAGCGAGCTTGTATAAGGTAGGTTGAGCGAGCTTGTATAAGGTAGGTTGAGCGAGCTTGTATAAGGTAGGTTGAGCAAGCTTGATAATGAAGGTTGAGGGAGCTTGTATAAGGTAGGTTGAGGGAGCTTGTATAAGGTAGGTTGAGCAAGCTTGATAAGGTAGGTTGAGCAAGCTTGAATAAGGTAGGTTGAGCGAGCTTGTATAAGGTAGGTTGAGCAAGCTTGATAAGGTAGGTTGAGCAAGCTTGTATAAGATAGGTTGAGCAAGCTTGTATAAGGTAGGTTGAGCGAGCTTGTATAAGGTAGGTTGAGCGAGCTTGTATAAGGTAGGTTGAGCGAGCTTGTATAAGGTAGGTTGAGCAAGCTTGATAAGGTAGGTTGAGGGAGCTTGTATAAGGTAGGTTGAGCAAGCTTGATAAGGTAGGTTGAGGGAGCTTGTATAAGGTAGGTTGAGGGAGCTTGTATAAGGTAGGTTGAGGGAGCTTGTATAAGGTAGGTTGAGCGAGCTTGTATAAGGTAGGTTGAGCGAGCTTGTATAAGGTAGGTTGAGCGAGCTTGTATAAGGTAGGTTGAGCGAGCTTGTATAAGGTAGGTTGAGCGAGCTTGTATAAGGTAGGTTGAGCGAGCTTGTATAAGGTAGGTTGAGCGAGCTTGTATAAGGTAGGTTGAGGGAGCTTGTATAAGGTAGGTTGAGGGAGTTTGTATAAGGTAGGTTGAGGGAGCTTGTATAAGGTAGGTTGAGGGAGCTTGTATAAGGTAGATAACAAAAAAGGCACAATACCGTGACTGGAACAATACACACACAACCCGCACATATAAAAGGGAGGAGCTCCTCCCTTTTATATGTGCGGGTTGTGTGTGTATTGTATAAGGTAGGTTGAGCGAGCTTGTATAAGGTAGGTTGAGCGAGCTTGCATAAGGTAGGTTGAGCGAGCTTGTATCAGGTAGGTTGAGCGAGCTTGTATAAGGTAGGTTGAGGGAGTTTGTATAAGGTAGGTTGAGGGAGCTTGTACTCACCTAATTGTGGATGCAGGGGTCGAGACTCAGCTCCTGGCCCCGCCTCTTCGCTGTCTGCTACTGGGTCTCTGCTCTCCCTGCTCCATGAGCTTTATCATACCTTGTCTTAAAACTATGTATGGTTCCTGCCTCCACTATATCTTTCTCTAGACTATTCCACTTCCTGACTACTCTATGGCTGAAGAAATGCTTCCTAACATCCCTTTGACTCATCTGAGTCTTCAGCTTCCAGTTGTGTCCCTTTGTTTCTGTGTTCCCTCTCTGGAACATCTTGTCACTGTCTACCTTGTCGATTCCCTGCAGTATTTTGTATGTCGTTATCATGTCTCCTCTGACCCTTATTTCCTCCAGTGTTGTTAGTCCTATTTCCCTCAACCTTTCTTCATAGGACAGTCCCCTGAGTTGTGGAACTAACCTTGTCGCAAACCTTTGCACTTTCTCTTGTTTCTTTACGTGCTTGAACAGGTGTGGGTTCCAGACTGGTGCTGCATATTCTAGTATGGGCCTGACGTACACGGTGTACAGTGTCTTGAACGATTTCTTGTTAAGGTAACGGAACGCTAATCTTAGGTTTGCCAGTCGCCCATATGCTGCCGCAGTTATCTGGTTGATGTGTGCCTCCGGAGACGTGCTTGGCGTTATACTCACCCCAAGGTCTTTTTCCTTTGCCGAGGTTTGTAGCCTTTGTCCGCCTAGCCTGTACTCTGTCAGCGGTCTTCTTTGCCCTTCTCCGATCTTCATTGACTTTGCATTTGGTGGGATTGAATTCGAGAAGCCAGTTGCTAGACCAGATGTCAAGCTTGTCCAGGTCTGTTTGAAGTCCTGCTTGGTCCTCTTCCGATGTGATTCTCCTCATTAATTTTACATCATCTGCGAACAGACACTTATGAGTCTATCCCGTCCGTCATGTCATTTACATATACCCAGAATAACACTGGTCCTAGGACTGACCCCTTCGGTACACCGCTCGTCACAGGTATGTTGAGGGAGCTTGTATAAGGTAGGTTGAGTGAGTTTGTATAAGATAGGTTGAGGGAGCTTGTATAAGGTAGGTTGAGCAAGCTTGATGAGGTAGGTTGAGCAAGCTTGTATAAGGTAGGTTGAGGGAGCTTGTATAAGGTAGGTTGAGGGAGCTTGTATAAGGTAGGTTGAGGGAGCTTGTATAAGGTAGGTTGAGCGAGCTTGTATAAGGTAGGTTGAGCGAGCTTGTATAAGGTAGGTTGAGGGAGCTTGAATAAGGTAGGTTGAGCGAGCTTGTATAAGGTAGGTTGAGGGTGCTTGAATAAGGTAGGTTGAGCGAGCTTGTATAAGGTAGGTTGAGCGAGCTTGTATAAGGTAGGTTGAGCGAGCTTGTATAAGGTAGGTTGAGCTAGCTTGTATAAGGTAGGTTGAGGGAGCTTGTATAAGGTAGGTTGAGGGAGCTTGAATAAGGTAGGTTGAGCGAGCTTGTATAAGGTAGGTTGAGCGAGCTTGTATAAGGTAGGTTGAACGAGCTTGTATAAGGTAGGTTGAGGGAGCTTGAATAAGATAGGTTGAGCGAGCTTGTATAAGGTAGGTTGAGCGAGCTTGTATAAGGTAGGTTGAGCGAGCTTGTATAAGGTAGGTTGAACGAGCTTGTATAAGATCTTATGCTCGTATTTAGTGTGAAATGAGACTTTTCAGCAGAAGCTACATCGGTGTGTATAAATGTCAACATTAGAATGGAAGTAGAAAACTGGCGGTAAAGAAGTGATTGAAACAGAAAACTGAAGTTGAAAACTTTACGGGTCTTTTGGGATGGATTTTGGAAAAATGTAAACAAAGTTTTTTTTTTTTTTACATGGAAATTGAAGCCTAACAAGTGGAATGTGTGAGAAACAAAACAGTTTAATAATCCCTTTCATAATGTTAAAGATCAATAGGAGGAAAGTAACAGGAAAAGTTGAAAGAAAAAACTAATCATCTCTACTAGTGAGTCTGGCAACGAACATCAGCTGACAAGTTGGTAATTATGAAGTTAACACAGGTAAGTGACACTTATATTACTACTAGTCCTTAAAGAACAAAAAGGCACAATACCGTGACTAGAACAATACACAAATTGATAAATGAGACACTTGTACAACACTGAGGGACTGATTACCTCAAACTCTCCCTCACCTTCCACCTTTCTCTGCACTGGACTGAAGAAGCCACTGTGTGGCGAAACGTTTCCGGAATAGTCTTAAATGTTATACAAGTGTCTCATTTATCAACTTGTCGGTATATACACAAATAACCCGCACACAGGAGGGAAGCTTAGAACGACGTTTCAGTCCGACTTGGACCGTTTACAGTCACACTGACAGAAGATGTAGGTATTATGAAACTTAAGGCACATGTGCAGCAGTTGGGTATTTTTATTGGTGAAATGTTTCGCCTACACAGTAGACTTCTTCAGTCTAATTCGGAGGAAGCAGTAGTAGTGAAATAAAGATGATGTAATCAGTCAACCTTGGAGAAAAATTATTTGAGGTGGTCAGTCCCTCAGCCTGGAGAATCATTCCAGACCATGGATCTGAACCTGGAACGATATTGTTCCAGACCATGGATCTGAACCTGGAGCGATATTGTTCCAGACCATGGATCTGAACCTGGAACGATATTGTTCCAGACCATGGATCTGAACTCTGGAACTATATTGTTCCAGACCATGGATCTGAACTCTGGAACGATATTGTTCCAGACCATGGATCTGAACTCTGGAACGATATTGTTCCAGACCATGGATCTGAACTCTGGAACGATATTGTTCCAGACCATGGATCTGAACCTGGAACGATATTGTTCCAGACCATGGATCTGAACCTGGAACGATATTGTTCCAGACCATGGATCTGAACTCTGGAACAATATTGTTCCAGACCATCTATCTGAACTCTGGAACGATATTGTTCCAGACCATGGATCTGAACTCTGGAACGATATTGTTCCAGACCACGGATCTGAACTCTGGAACGATATTGTTCCAGACCATGGATCTGAACTCTGGAAAGATTGTTCCAGACCATGGATCTGAACTCTGGAACGATATTGTTCCACACCATGGATCTGAACTCTGGAAAGATATTGTTCCAGACCATGGATCTGAACTCTGGAAGGATATTATTCCAGACCATGGATCTGAACTCTGGAACGATATTGTTCCAGATCATGGATCTGAATTCTGGAACGATATTGTTCCAGACCATGGATCTGAACTCTGGAACGATATTGTTTCAGACCATGGATCTGAACTCTGGAACGATGTTGTTCCAGACCATAGATTTGAACTCTGGAATGATATTGTTCCAGACCATGGATCTGAACTCTGGAACGATATTGTTCCAGGCCATGGATCTGAACTCTGGAACGATATTGTTCCAGACCATTGATCTGAACTCTGGAACAATATTGTTCCAGACCATGGATCTGAACTCTGGAACGATATTGTTCCAGACCATGGATCTGAACTCTGGAATGATATTGTTCCAGACCATGGATCTGAACTCTGGAACGATATTGTTCCAGACCATGGATCTGAACTCTGGAACGATATTGTTCCAGACCATGTATCTGAACTCTGGAACGATATTGTTCCAGACCATGGACCTGAACTCTGGAATGATATTGTTCCAGACCATGGATCTGAACTCTGGAACGATATTGTTCCAGACCACTTTTCCCAGAATGTGCTGTACTTTTCTCAAGATTGATGTACCGGACACATCGACTCCAGGCTGAGGGACTGATTACCTCAAACTTCTCCTCATCTTCCACCATTCTTCTCTGTATTGAACTGAAAAAAAATCACTGGCTGGTGAACCATTTCCTCAATAAAGATTCCCAAATATTGCACAAGTGTCTCATTCTTCATACACATTGTGTTGATGTCTGCCTTGTCCTTCATAGTTGTTTGAACTCCCACAGTGCATTACAAGCTATCCAGAAACAACTAAAAGGCACAATACCAAGACTGGATTAATAACCCGCATAGGAGAGGAGCTTGTCTTTTGTAAACAGTCCAAGTCGGACAGAAACATCGTCATAAGCTCCTATCTCCTGTGTGTGGGTAAATTTGTGTAAGTTATCCAGAAATTTGACTCATCCCATTACTCTCCATACAGAACTGATTATATTGCATTTCAAGTAAAATCAATGAAGTCGTATTTTGCTGGGTCCCTGAACACGGTGTTCAAGGCAGTGAACAAGCAGACAGCTGGTTGGTGAGCTATTCTTGATCTCCTAATTTTGTACAGTGCTCTCTCAACAACTGGACACATGCACCTCACTCGGCTATCAAATGGAGAAATGACTAGCACTGCAAGGACTGTCCAACATATTTTAATAGAATGTCCTATCTATCAGAGGGCGTGTAAAATATACTCCCTCACATCTTCACTGAAAGTCCTACCTCTGATACAGACTGACTTTTTAATGGAAACTAACCTATTGTGCCAAATTTCCATTCAATTTTGCTCTTGCACTAATCCCCAATTTCGCACACCCCTACCCCTCACTCACTCCTAACCTTTATACATTCTTTTGGACGTCCCTCCCTGCAGTTCGTGTTCATGTAGGTTTGCCAGGATGGGTCTTCTCCACGTGGTGAACCGGCAGTAGCTCCCAAAGTTTGTACAGGTGATGTAAGTTTATGACCTTGCAGTGCTGTATGATCATATTATATACCTCTCTATTGTAATAATGTAAAATAATGAATACTACTTAGAATTTACCACTCCATAACCAATGTCTAGTTTTAAGTACAGTGGTACTTTGACTTACGAGTTTAATTCATTCTGTGACTGAGCTTGTAACTCAGTTTGCTCGTATATCAAATCAATTTTCCTCATTGAAATTAATTGAAATGCAAATAATCCGTTCCAGCCCCCAAAAAACCACCCCAATTATTTTGCTACGGGTTTTTAAATAAGAAAAATGTATTTATAAATAAGAAATATTGTACAGTATATTCTGCCCACCACCTTCACTACTCCACCCACCACCATATCTACTCCTTCCATTTATGACTTGGAAGAGCGTGTGGGATGGGACGAAGTACCTGACATTCCTCTGGCTACAGAGTTGGATTTACTTCAGATACGCCGCCAATTAGTGGCGGCGTATCTGAAGCTCGCTCGTAACTCGGATTTTGGCTTGCAACTCAAAAGCAAAAAATTAACCGAGCGACGGCTCGTAACTCGGAAAACTCGTAAGTTGGGGCATTCGTAAGTCAAGGTACCACTGTAGTGTGTAAGCATTAGGATAAGTCTGCCCGAAATTCTCAGGCATGGTAGTGGCTTTCTTTGTGCTTAATATTTTATATGTAACCCACACATTGTAAACTTTGCAAAGAAATAGATTTGAATTTGAATTTGAATAAATCCATTCATTCAATTTCGGTCTTGCCAGAAGTGTGCTGATATCACAAATCGGTTTATCTTCCGACTGCAACATCCCCACCCTTCCTTCAAGGTACAGCCTTTACCATAGATACCACTGGTCCATCTTTCTGGCATGACCTACTTCCACTAGTGGTCCTGCCTACCTGTTACAATGCCTTTAACTGCTGCAAGTCTTCTGGTTCCAGTGTGTCCATTCTCCTGCCTCTGCTTCATCCAGGATAAGAGACAGAGCACCTATCAGGGCTGAGAGACTGATAATTTCGTCTAGCCACTGGATGGTGAAACTTCATAATAAAGATCCCTGACATTGCACATGTCTTGTTCACAACACTGTGGTGACAGACACTTGAAAAACAATAGGTCACAGTATACACGTATGAAGTATGCTGGGTATCTTAAGAATATAGTATGTACAATCTTAATAGATGAGAATGTACTGTGTAGTCATACACTGTTTGAGAATGTGACTTTAGATTTGGTTTACATGAAAACTATTACCAAAAAGAACTTAATATAATTTTGCTATAGTGTCATTTACGTTATAGCTTGCCTGATAAAGGATTAAAGAAAGCTGAAGTAATGCTATGAAAATCTGCTCACGATGCTACATTCAGTCACACAAATCTTAAAAGAAATTGCACACTGGGTCTGAATAAGTGTTTTTGTAATATTTGGCTCTGACAACATATTTTGCCTAGTACAGTAAAAAGGTTAAAGAACTTATAAATGAAACTATAGTTGGATATATTACAATTGTTATTAAGTCATTTCATTTCATAATACACAGATTTTAAACTTCAAAACACTTCAAACTTTACATTCTTCTTAGTTTTATTAAAAATAATTAATCTGATTGCCTAGTTACTGGGCACAATATACAGGGAATAAAAATAATTTTTAAAAACTTGACATGGGTGTTTTCAATAGAAATTGAAGTTCTGTTATATAATTTTTCTAAACCCATATCAAATTCAAAGAAAAAATTAGAGCAGAACCTCTACTATCAGCAAACATAGTTACAGAGGTATGAGCATAGTGTGCAAGTTTCTTCCTACCATAACAATACTCACACTAATGCCTCTGTGTTGATTGCCCTACTATCACATCAAACCTGGAGCTGCTAGATCCAGAAAGTGACACTAACTTTATCCCCCATCCCCACCTGCCTCATCATTCTCATCCACATCACTTTTCTCCCTTCACTCAAAAGAGGGTTCTCAATGGTCATCTAAGCAACAGTGCTTGGATAATCATGTATGTCTCATCCACAGATTCCTCAACACTAGTGCTGAGGAATCTGTGGATTATTTGAGATCAATGTGTATGTTTTTTTTTTTTCAACAAGTCGGCCGTCTCCCACCGAGGCAGGGTGACCCAAAAAGAAAGAAATTAGTCAAGGGAAAAGGATAATTCAAAAAGTGGAAGAAGTGTTGATGAAATGGTTTAGTCATTTAGTAAGGCAAGAACAAGACAGGTAGATTAAGAGGGTATATACAGTAAATCTGTGGTAGATGAAAGAAGTATGGATATTCTGGGAAGGAATGGAAGGGTGTGAAGAAAGTTTTGAGTGGTAGTGGCTAGAACATTCAACAGGCATGTCTGATTGTGTTAGAGAAGAGTTTACTATGGAGTGATATATTATTTACAACCAATAAAATACAGACATCTTGCAAAATGAAGCATGCTGAGTAAGTCAGCAAGTTTGAGTCTTGAAGTGAGACACTATATCTATCTGTATAATTTTTTTTTTTTAACACATCGGCTGTTTCCCACCAAGGCAGGGTGACCCAAAAAGAAAGAAATATACTTTCATCATCATTCAACACTCACCATCACTCATACATAATCACTGTCTTTGCAGAGGCGCTCAGATACAACAGTTTAGAAGTCCCTCTAACTGCCAATATCCCAAACCCCTCCTTTAAAGTGCAGGCATTGTACTTCCCATTTCCAGGACTCAAGTCCGGCTAACTGGTTTCCCTGAATCCCTTCACAAAATATTACCCTGCTCACACTCCTACAGCTCGTCAGGACCCAAAAACCATTCGTCTCCAGTCACTCCTATCTAACACGCTCACGCAAAACTTGCTGGAAGTCCAAGCCCCTCACCCACAAAACCTCCTTTACCCCCTCCCTCCAACCTTTTCAAGGACGACCCCTACAGATTTATACGCTCTCCAAATCATTCTACTTTGATCCATTCTCTCTAAGTGACCAAACCACCTAACAGCCCCTCTTCACCCCTCTTCCTAATTTTCACGCTCCAAATTCTCTGCATATTTACACCACACATTGCTCTTAGACAGGACATCTCCACTGCCTCCAACCGCCTCCTCGCTGCAGCATTTACAACCCATGCTTCACTTACATGTGTGTGGTGTGTGTGTGTGTATGTGTACATATCAAATGTTTACAGAGAAAGATATATGTGGTTAGTACTTTGATAAGGAAAAGAATAGGAAAGGAGAGTCATGTAGATAATGATGTAAATGTATGAAGCAGGTACTAAGTTTTTGAAAGCTGTAGAGTTTTTATGAGAATAGTGAGGCTCAGGTTATGGTATGTAGAAGTGAAAAAAAGTATTTTCCAGTAAAGGTGGACAGAATTGATTGACATCACTGTGGTTATTTAATGTCTTTAGGGAATGGGATTGTATTATACTTGAATGTTATGTTACATAATGCATGGTCTTAAGAGATAATGAGTCTAATACAAAGTTAGATATCTTACAGTTGATCTTCGATAATTATGTATAATGTTTTAGCAAATTTCAGTAATTAACATTTTCTTCCCCTAATGACTCCAACAATAATTCCAGTATCCTGCACCGCCCTTTTATAACCACAAACTTCTGCCCCACACTCTAGCACTGCATTTGTCAATCCATATAATACTTCCTCCTAATCATATTCTTTAATATTTTCAATTTCACTTATCTTCTACCTTCTGACACCATTTTCCTTGTATGCTACCTTTCTCTTCCTCTAGCTACCACTAAATACTGATCAGACACTTAAGTCGCTCCTCTAAATACATGTATTTTCATGCACTTATATGCAGCACTTTGTTTGAAATGTATATTGCCCATTATGAAACTTCTGTTTAAAATGAATTCAATTAGATTTTCCAATGTCATTCTGCCCCTGGCACTCCAAAAAAGTTTTTTACTATGCCCTCTACAAGTCTCCTCTGCTAGTATTAATTAAGGTTTTCCATAACAATTGTTCTCTTTTGGCACCAAATTTCCTAAACATTCACTTAACATCTCTCAAAATCTCTTTTCTCTCTATACATACATAAAACACTTATTATAACTCACTTCTTGCATACCATATTTATTTTACACCAAACAATTCTTGAATTTAAATATTTATACATTCTTTTTCTTTCTGAAACTCTTCATTCAACATTACTGCTCCTTCATCTTTTGTTCTCTCAGATACACCCTCTTTCAATTCCTTCAACTCCTGCTGATTCAAACTCCGTGGCACTATTTGTTTTACTCAGCACTAGGAAATCAAACTTCCTTGCAATCAATTTTCTTAACATCCATACTACTGTACATCTAAGTAAACTCAAATGTTTTTCTTCTTGGAAAATGTATAAAGAAGAGATAACCCGCCTCTTGTGTGTTGCATTCCTGTCACCTCTCGTGACACATGGTGATAGGGCAAGGATTGTAACAACCGTACGTGGAAAAAAAAAAAAAACTACAGAAATAAGTACAGTGGTACCCCGACTTACGATATTTTTTCATTCCAGAATGCTATTCAAGTGCCATTACCAAACAAATTTATCCCCATAAGGAATGATGTAAAATAGACTAGTCCTTTTAGACCCCCAAAATTACACTTACAAAAGCATTTAAAAAAATAAACTTACATAAAAGGGTGAGTTTGGGGACCATCGTAAGTCGGGGTACCACTGTACTATCAAAACACACTGAAAAAAAAATAATTGGAAGATTTTTGAAGGTTCTCAACCAAGTGGTTTAAAAAACTGGCACTCTCATTATAGTTGTGGGATAGTTGTGGGATTGGTCTCTAGTAGTCCTTACACACATTTGTAATCTCCACCACATTGTGAAATACCAGTTCACAGTCTTTTTCTGTTTTCAAGAGTTTATTATAACAGTCTGGTAAAAAATAAGAAAATGTAGTTCTCTGCATGCGATACCATAATTATTTTAACATGAAGCTTCCTGTTAGATGGACTGAGAGTCATTGCCCCACTGAATAACCCCCCTTCCCCTTTCCCCATCCCTCCCTCCACCTCCTCTAATATCATGCCCTCAGACTTTTTCTTATGTTTTCCAGATACCAGTAGCTGGCACTAAAGCACTCCATACTAGAATAAATGTTGGCATCAGAAAAGTCATATAAAAGATGTTAGCCAATATACAGAATGAGCTGGAGTATCACTTAGCAGTGTTACGAACCATTAGAGGCGAACACAGTAAGCTTCCTTATGTCAGACAACCATGAAGCTGTATAAAAACTATTAGTCCAGCTATCATCTGCAGTAAACTGAATTTTCATATCTGCTACCTTTCTGTTGTAATATATATATGGTATATACATACACAACACGCTTGACATTCATAACTCTGTTCAGCGAGTTATATACACAGACACTCAATGCACATATTAATATTTAACTCAAGAGTTATCTTGCAGAATGTACCTCAATTATTCCATCACTGAACTTAAAACATTCATAAGTAATTCCATAATTTTAAAGAAATATGAAATTGCTAGAGACGTAACACTCTTCTATTTACAGCCATAACACAGTAAGTAAAAAAACAGGTGTATCAGTTTCTATTTGTCACAAGATAATTTATATCTGGAGATGCCTTGTGTTGCATGAGGCTTGCTTGCTTTTAAGTATCACTTTTCCACAACTTAATAGTTTTATCATTCTCAAGTGCTCCAGATGCGATGATGTTTTGTGTTGGATGACATGCTGTGCATAATACAACATCTGCAAAAACAACAGCATTAAATATTAAAATGGAAAATAAATCCTGACAACTGATAAATTAAAATGCCGGGAGCAAGGGGCTAGTAACCCCTTCTCCTGTATACATTACTAAAGTTAAAAAGAGAAACTTTTGTTTTTCTCTTTGGGCCACCCCGCCTTGGTTGGATACGGCCAATTTGTTGAAAGAAAGCTTATCTGAATAAGCTGAGCTCATGAGGTAGAACTACATGAGGGCTAAGATCATTTTTTATTACTGGGTTTAGGGCAAACCTCAAATTTTAGCTGTTGATCTACTGTATTTTAATTAAGATGTCTAGAAAGGGAAGTATATTGTCTCACTCTTTTCTTCGATGGCGAACTGTATGGAAGATTCAACAGAATTACCCCATTCTCTTTCAATATACAGTGGTACCTCGGTATACGTCCTTAATCCATTCCAGGACCTTGGACTTATACCAAACGAATTTTCCCATATGAAATACGTATAGGAAAAATGATTAATCTGTTCCCATGAAAAAAAATTCCTATTGTTATTGGCATATTATACATTGATGGGGTTGTATAAAATAATTTTAACACTGCTTAATACTAAAATACGTACATACATAAATACAAAAGAATTAGATGAAATAAAGGCAAATTTAACCTCACTTTACTTTGTTGAAAAAGAGTTGAGTGCCTACTAGGATAGTGCTGAGAAGGGAGGAGATGTTATTGTTTGGAAGGAGAGTCCCCTTCTCTTTTCTGTCTCTTTTTTCTATTTGGACCTGGTTGAAGCTCACCAGGTTTGACGTTTACTAAAAATCTGTCCAAAGAACTTTGCTTCTGCCTTCTCCTCAGGATGTTTCGCAAATGTGACATTGTCTGGTCATTCCAGACAATGCTATTACGGCTTGTTTGGGCTTTATTGGGGTGGTACTTCTCTGCAAAATTTTTGACATCCATCCATTTGGCAAAGATTTCCTTGATTACTGAAGTAGGGGCATCCTCTATCTCCTCTTCCGAGCCTGAAGAGAGTGCATCAATTTTAGTCTTGTGCTCCTCCTTCTCAAGTTCCTGCAGCTCCTCAGTGGTCAGCTCTTCCCTGTGCCCCCCTACTAACTCCTCCACATCGAGAGAGAGGTAAACAAGGGTAGCGCGCGGTGTCATGACTCATTTTGACCCATACAAGTTCTAGCACGCGAGTCATATTCCAAACAAAGGTCGTATACCTAGCAAAAATTTCCAAGTTGGACTTATTCCAAAGCGGACGTATACCGAGGTACCACTGTACAGTGGTCCCCCGAGTTTCGTACACCCCGGAAATCGTACAATTATGTAAGTATAATATTGTAAGTGCTTGTGGAAGTGTATTTTTGGGGGTCTGAAATAGACTAACCTACGTGACATTTTTCCTTAAGGGAGTAAATTCGTTCGGTAATGGCGCTTGAGCAGGCTTCTGGAGTGAAGTTTTTACGAAACTCGAGGGACCACTGTATATGTAAAAAGTATCCTCTCTATGAGTTGATAAAGTTCAACTCTGAATGAAACAGTCCCATTAACAGCTTGCTCTGTATACTGTGTCTTTATACCTAAGAGGTGCAAACAGTGAATATCTTAATTAGGACACAAAAGATATGCAGGAATAAGTACATTAAGTAAATTCTTGTTTTTGATAATATAATACTGAAGTGGTGTTTCCACTGATGTCTCAAGTTCTGTTACGAAACTCCTAACATCTTACCAGAAGATATCAGAAACACAACTGGAACAAGTGTAGAAGCATTCAAGAGGAATCTGGACAAGTATCTTCACCAGGTGCCAGATCAACCAGGCTGTGATGGATATGTGGGGCAGTGGGCCTCCAGCAGCAACAGCCTGGTTGACCAGGCAAGCACCAGACAAGCTTGACCCATGGCCAGGCTCCAAGAGTAGTTAAACTCTCGAAACTCTTCAAAGGTATATCAAAGGTAAAGGTATTACACATTTATTCACTTGCTTGAATAAGCAAGACACATGTGCAACACCTAGGTATCTTTATTGAAAGATGTTTTTCTCACCAGGGACATTATCAGTCTTATCTCAACATGAGAAGGGACCCTTTTATAAAGTATAGCCAGTGAAAGTAGTAGTGAAGCAGCAGTAGTATATGTGGGTTGGGCCCACTAGTGAAGTAGGTCAGGCTCCACTACTAGAATGACCACTAGATTCCTTGTAGGAAAATAAACATCTCTACGACTTGATTGCTAATGTAGTAATCCACCTAGTGGGCCTGACCTACTTCCACTACTGAGTCCCAGCCACATGTGACCACATCATATACTGCTGGACTACTACTATCCTCCTATTGGCTCCACCATAAAAAGCCCTGTTCTCATGTCTTTGAAAGCTCCTGATGGACAAAGGATCTCTCAATAAAGATACCCAGGTGCTGCATATATGCATATGTCTTATTTGTTAACTTGTTAGTATTACTTACCTATGACCTAAAGATTTGTTTGACTGCTAGCTACCTCTGATTAGTTTGCCCTCTCTTCTATCTATGGTACTGGGTCTTGTTCATTCGCAAATGAATTAAAATCTTTTGTTGAGCTCACCACAAACTTCACAATCATTTCCTGTGACCGCATCCCCTTCTTTCTTATGATTTTTCACTGATTTTTTCATTCAGCAGGCCCATGATGTAATTTTGGTTCTGTCTTTTCTTTGGCTGCTTTGCGTTTTTCAGCTTGTTCTTCATGCACAACAATACTAATTTCTAGTTCTACTGCTAGCTTTCCCTGGTCTCTGGCAGATAGTTCTGCACTTTTTCCCCACTCCCTCCTGTTCCTAGTTTAAGGTTCCTTACACTGGGCTGAGTCAAGGGTTGTCTTAGTGCTACTAAACTACTGTACTTCCCAGTGGTCAGGTACGAGTCTATCCATTGGTTCTTTATGCTTCTGGCTGAAAAATTTCAGATTCTCCTGGGTAGACTGTCTTCTGATTTTAGAGTTCCACAATTTAAAAAAAAAAAGCCTCATTATTTAATAGCCACCTCTCATATACATCAGTCTCTGATTTTCCATCCACTTTTCTGTTTTTAACTCATACTGTACATACATCAAATAGCAGTATGTCAACAAAGATTGCTTGCTCTCAGGAAACTTCATATTAATTTTTTTCTACATTCACCTGAATAGCAATGAAAATACAGTCCTGGCTAGCTGTTTTTTCATCTACTCTTAATTGTGTCATGTCTTAAACACAGTGCCTTGGGTTATTCTGTATTACTGAGAAACAAAGCCTGGCTGCAAGAGTTAAGTTTCTGTCTTGCTATTGGCAGACCAAAAAATAAGCTTGAACTATTACTTGTAGTGAACAATCCACATAGGTTTAGTGCATCATGTAACTATAACAACCTACATTGTGGAGCTAAATACATTATAGCATTAAGTAGCTTGCTCCTCACCTTTGGATCAGTATATGGTATCCCAATTTACATTACCAGGCTTGAAATTACCTATTATCACAGCGATGGTTGGGTTGGCTGACTTTACAATGTTTTCTATTAGATTAAATTTATCATTGCTGCATTGTCGTATTTCTGGCTGGGAATTATAACTGACAATAGGATGGATTCTGCAACTTTCACTAGCATTTAAGTAAGGTACTCTTAATTTTTTTTATTTAAAACATTGACCAAACCAAGGAAGGGTGACCCAAGGTAGAAAACAATCACTATCTCTCAACTCCCAGCAGATTTTTAAGAAATGCATCACCACATTGATCAAATGTAAATATATAAAAAATATAATAATTACCTGAATGTCCTTCCAATTTTTGAACAATTTCTTTGGTTTGAAGATTCCAGATGTAAATAAAATTGTCTTCAGATCCTGATACAATCCACTGAAAAGTGAAGAAAACCACCATTAACATCCTGCATAAGTTGAACATTAAATATTATATACTAGATACAGTCTAAGAGGAGTGAATAATAAAGCTGTGCTATATCTATATATCTTTTTCTTTTTAGTAAGCTATACAGGAAAAGGGGTTACTAGCCCATTGTTCCTGGCATTTTAGTTGACTTTTACAACATGCATGGCTTACGGAGGAAAGATTCTTATTCCACTTCCCCATGGATATGAAAGGAAAAGGAAAAATTATAAGAGCAAGAACTATTAAGATAAAATCAAAGAAAACTCAGATGAGTGTGTATACATACACGTGTACATGTTTGCGTAGTGTGACCTAAGTGTAAGTAGAAGTAGCAAGACGTACCTGAAATCTTGCATGTTTATGAGACAGAAAAAAGACACCAGCAATCCTACCATCATGTAAAACAGTTTCAGGTTTCTGTTTCACAGTCACCTGGCAGGATGGTAGTACCTTCCTGGGTGGTTGCTGTCTACCAACCTACTACCTACCACCTACTACCTACTCTTGGAGACGAATGGTTTTTGGTTCATGACGATCTGTTGGAGTGTGAGCAGGGTAACATTTTGTGAAGGGATTCAGGGAAACCAGTTAATTGATTTAGTGGACTTGAGTCCTGGAAATGGGAAGTACAATGCCTGCACTTTAAAGGAGGGGTCTGAGATAGTGACAGCTGGGAGGGACTATTCTCAGCTGTCGTATCTGAGCTCCTCTGCAAAGACAGTGATTATGTATGAGTGTGGTGAAAGTGTTGAATGATGATGAAAGTATTTTCTTTTTGGGGATTTTCTTTCTTTTTGGGTCACCCTGCCTCGGTGGGAGACGGCCGACTTGTTGAGAGAAAAAAAAAAAAAAATATCTATATATATTTGTTTGGTGTTGTGCTTACTCTGGGAACTACCTTTCCTTCAATAACTGGTTGTGGCCACAATATTTACATGGTTTAAAAGTTTAAACATACAACACGTGAACTTAACACTTGTTAAACTATTTCACTAGACAAATGCAGGATGACCATAAGGTGAAGTGAGTTGAATTTTAATTACCATATGTAAAATGCAGGCATGTGCGAGTGTTAGATAGGAGTGAGTAGAGACAAATAGCTTTTGGGACTTCAAGAGCTGTTGGAGTGTGAGCAGGGTAATATTTTGTGAAGGGATTCAGGGAACCAGTTAGCCAAACTTGAGTCCTGGAGGTGGGAAATACAATGCCTGCACTCTACAGGAGGGGTTTGAGATATTTGCTGTTTAGAGTGACATCTAAACTGTAGTCTTTGTGTGCCTCTGGCAAGACAGTCATAGTGTAAATGATGGTGAAAGTGTTTCTTTTTTGTTACCCCGCCTAGGTGGAAGATGGCCAGTTTGTTAAAAAAATGTAAACAGGAGAGAGGAAGAAAAATAAAAGACCAAAGCATTTAGCAAAATAAAATGGGAAAAGTCAATTAAGAATGTGTAGCACATATTCAAGTGGTGGCAGTGGAGGTGCTTAAATAAGGTTAGGAAGCACACTTGTAGCACATAATCAAGTGGTTGTAGTATCTTAACCCTTTCAGGGTTATTGACGTACTAGTACGGCTTACGCCCTGGGGTTATTGACGTACTAGTACGCCTAAATTCTAGCGTCCTCAAATCAAGCAGAAACAGGCTGTTAGGCCTAGATGTGATAGAATGGGTCTGTGCGGTCAGTGTGCGCAGTATAAAAAAAATCCTGCACCACAGTGCATAATGAGGAAAAAAAAACTCTGACCGTGTTTTTGGTTTAAAACAGCGACTTTGCAGTCTATTTTCGTATGGTATTTATTGATGTATTCTCGTTTTCTTGGTCTCATTTGATAGATTGGAAGATATATTACAGAAATTAAGATGATTTTTATTGGTTTGACAAAGACAAGTACCTTGAAATTGAGCTCAAAGTAGCGAAAATGTTCGATTTTGACGATGTTCAAGAGTAAACAAATCACACCATGCATCCAATACACATCAACTGGCAAGTCTAATATTCATGCACAAGTGTTCTAATATTATTTATACCATTTTTACAATGATGCAGTTGTATACATAACAGTAAATCTATTATTTTTTTGTGAGAATAAAAATTCAAAATGAAAAGCAAAAGTAATGTAAGAGGGGCCTGGAAACGTGATTAATGAACAGAGAAGACGTTATTTTAGTGCCATGAATGTCTGCCTTGTTTATTCTGGACCCTATTTTGAAATTGGCATCGTTTGACATTTGTGTGAAATTGGCAAAATTGCCATTTTCTGACCACTATTTTGGGTAGTTGTAATAGGTAAATAGGCGGTTTCTTGTACTCAATCGATAGCAGAAATGGAGTTCTAGCGAAATAGCTATAATTTTAGTTGCCTGAAACATTGGAATGTGCCGAAAATAGGGCTCAAAGTTGGCGAAATCGCCGATGCGTAAGTGTCATGGCTGCCGCTAACTTCGCGAAAGCATAATTCCGTTAGTTTTCGATCAAATTTCATAATTTTTGTGGCGTTATGATCGGAAAAAGATTCTCTATCATTTCATAAGAAAAAATAATTTTTTTTTTTTTAAATTCTTGGACCCTGAGAACGAGTTTCGGAGACCCCCCTTGGACCCTAAAAGGGTTAAGTAAGGAAACATACTTGTAGTACATATTCAAGTGGTAGTGGTGGTGGTGCTTAAATAGGGTTAGGAACACACTTGTAGCACATCATTAACCATATTTCCCTGCCATGACCCCAAAATTAAAATATTGACAGTGTACCAATTAAAAAAAAAAAATTGAAATGGTAGAGAAACTTTTTCTGGTGGTAAAGACACCAAAAAATACAAAATCGGATGGCAAACTTAAGGAATTACATAGGTGCAAATTTTGTGGTCTAAGTACAATTTATGTATTGGTGATTTTGTCCAACTTTGAGTCCTATTTTAAGCCAATTACAATGCTCAAACTGACCCAATACCTAGCTATTTTCTTACAATACTTTCCATTCCAATGACTAAGCACAAGAAGTCCCTAATTTGACCAGTTGTAGGCAAAATAAAAAAAAATGGCTATGGTGTTTTCAAAACGAATCTAAAATAAACACTGTAGACATTTCAGCCACTAAAGCAACCTATCCTCTGTTCATTAATCATATCCCCAGGCCTCTCCCATGTAACAATTGTCTACCATTACCCAAAAAAAAAAAAAAAGTAAGTTGTTTACCCTATTTCTTGAAAAATAAAACATAACCAAGAATGACTCGTCATGGTTTAGGGTGTCCCAATAATTGAAGACCTTGTAAGCTCCTCCTCTCTCCTATGTGTGGGTTATTTGTGTATACTTCCACTACTACAAGCTACTTTCCTTCTGAAACTGACAGAAGGGAAGTAGCTTCTATCAAATGATAACAAGAAATGGCAAATTAAAATATAAAAACTACCCTAGAACACACCTCAAAGTCACAACTTTAAACCAAACACAAGGTCAGAGATTTGTTTTTCCCATCATGAACTGCATGAGGCAAGATTTTTTATGCTGTGCAAACCTACCACAAAAACCCACTCTCTCTCATGTCTAGGTCAATATTTATCACTCAGTATATCTGAGGGAGCTGTGTCCAAAACATACATCTACCTGAGTGACACTGGTGTCAATGATGTAGATCTACATGGGAGACAGTGCAAGGGTTAAAGAGTGTTGGTATCAAGCCAATGTAAGAAAGTACACTTGTAGTACATCAAGTGGTGGTGGTAACTAGTCAAAGTAAGGAAGTACACTCGGGAGGTACTGATCTACACTGTTTATCCTGAAGCACTTTCCATTGGTCACTGTGACCAACTGCTTTACCAAAATAAACATCTCCCTCAGAGGTCACATGACCTTCCACCCACTGTGGTTCCTGCTCCTAAATAACCGATCTATGCTTGACCTACAAAGACCTCAATAGAGACCAGTCAGTTACTGAAAAGACTAGTGATCAGAACCATGCAATATCATCATCTAAGTAAAGAAAATCCACACAAATCTGCTCAAATATAAGTTGGAGAGGATCACATCCCACATGCTACAGTATCGCCTCCAGATTCCCTTGAAGCACAGTTGTAAAACCTTTGTTATCAAAGGCCATGACAACCAAGAGGATGGACTTTTGTGATAAATACAAACACTGAGGTTCAGAGAAGTGGAGAAAGGTGATGTCGTCTCCCACTGAGGCAGGGTGAAAAAAGAAAGAAAATCCCCAAAAAGAAAATACTTACATCATCATTCAACCCTTTCACTTCACTCATATATAATCACTGTCTGCAGAGGCGCTCAGATACGACAGTTTAGAAGTCCCTCCAAACTGCCAATATCCCAAACCAATCCTTTAAAGTGCTTGCATTGTACTTCCCATTTCCAGGACTCAAGTCCGGCTAACCAGTTTTCCTGAATCCCTTCACAAAATATTACCCTGCTCACACTCCAACAGTTCTTCAGGTCCCAAAAACCACATGTCTCCATTCACTCCTATCTAACACGCTCACTCATGCTTGCTGGAAATCCAAGTCCCTCGCCCACAAAACCTCCTTTACCCCCTCCCTCCAACCTTTTCGAGGACGACCCCTACCCTGCCTTCCTTTCCCTACAGATTTATACGCTCTCCAAGTCATTCTACTTTGATCCATTCTCTCTAAATGACCAAACCACCTCAACAACCCCTCTTCAGCCCTCTGACTAATACTTTTATTAACTCCACACCTCCTAATTTCCACACTCCGAATTCTTTGCATAATATTTACACCACACATTGCCCTTAGACAGGACATCTCCACTGTATACAGCCTCCTCCTCGCTGCACCATTTGCAACCCAAGCTTCACACCCATATAAGTGTGTTGGTACCACTATACTTTAGTACATTCCCTTCTTTGCCTCCATGGATAACGTTTTTTGTCTCCACAGATACCTCAACGCACCACTCACCTTTTTTCCTTCATCAATTCTATGGTTAACCTCATCCTTCATAAACCCATCCGCTGACAAGTCAACTCCCAAATACAGTGGTACCTCGGTTAACGATGGTCCCCAAACTCGCCATTTTATGTAAGTTTATTTTTTTAAATGCTTTTGTAAGTGTATTTTTGGGGGTCTAAAAGGACTAGTCTATTTTACATTATTCCTTATGGGAATAAATTCGTTTGGTAATGGCACTTGAACAGCATTCTGGAACGAAAAAATATTGTTAACCGAGGTACCACTGTATCTGAAAACATTTACTTCTTCCATACTCCCTCTCTCCAATGTGATATCCAATTTTTCTTTATCTAAATCGTTTGATACCCTCATCACCTTACTCTTATCTATGTTCACTTTCAACTTTCTACCTTTACACACCCTCCCAAACTCGTCCACTAACCTTTCCAAGGTATGCCAGGGTGAATTTGTCGCCCCTATGGTAGCAACAAGTGCGAACCCAAGTATGCCCGTAGGATCCTGGGGGATCAAGACCTGGTCAACCAGGATGTTACTACTGGCCTCACATAGTCAAATCTACGAACCACAGCCTGGTTGGTCAGTCACTGATCTGATGAGCTTGTACAGTTCCCCCTTGAAGACAGCAAGGGGTTTGTAGGTAATTCCCTTTATGCACAGTGGGAGGCCACTGAAGAGTTGGAAACTCCAGAACTGGAGAAAAGTGTTAAGCACTCAAACTATGTTATGGAGTGGTGCAAAGGAAAGAGCAGGCCTGTTCTCCCTTCCTAAAAACAAAATGAATGGGATGCAGTATATTCAGGTACTTGTGGACCATCTGAAATTGTTATTTGACATTCATGGTTGTGATTTTTTTTTAGCAAACATAATGTGAACTGTCACACATCCAAAATAGTTAAAAAGTGGTTCGATGATAACAATATTAATGTGTTTGATTGGTCTGGTAATAACCCAAGAGAAAATGCATGACAAGATAAAGAACAACCTGAAGTGACAAAATGCCTGATCTGTACCAAAACTGAAAAGGAGCTGATAAAGATGCGAGTCATTATGGATACTGCTTATTTTTTTATCTTTAGCAGACTATGTGCAGCCACATACAAGTCATCAAGGGCAAGATGACAAAATATTAAAGGTCAGATTATATAACTTGTATAGCACTTTTGTTGACAGTCAAAGCAAAATTTTTGTATAAAACAGTGTAGTGGGCAAAGTTTTTTTTTGCTGACACTGTACTGCCCTCACTCACATTCTCCTTCCAACACCAAACCACACCAGTGAGGGGCAGAGGGGTGGAAAATATGTAGTGTTGTGCAAGATGCAATGAAAGACATGGAAGGAAGGAATGACAGAAGAGGAAGGAATGGGAGTAGAGGAAGGAAAGGGAGTAGAGGAAGGAATGGGAGTAGAGGAAGGAATGGGAGTAGAGGAAGGAATGGGAGTAGAGGAAAAGATTGAAGAAAAGGAAGAAATGGGAGTAGAGGAAAAGATTGGAGAAAAGGAAGAAATGGGAGTAGAGGAAAGTATAGGAGGAAAGGAATAGAAAAGGAGGAAAGAAAGAGAAGAGGAAGGAATAGACGAGGAAAGAATAGAAGAGAAAAGAATAGAAGAGGAAAGAATAGAAGAGGAAAGAATAGAAGAGGAAGGAATAGAAGAGGAAAGAATAGAAGAGGAAGGAATAGAAGAGGAAGAAAGGAAGAGGAGAGGAAGGAATAGAAGAGGAGGAAAGGAAGAGGAGAGGAAGGAATAGAAGAGGAGGAAAGGAAGAGGAGAGGAAGGAATAGAAGAGGAGGAAAGGAAGAGGAGAGGAAGGAATAGAAGAGGAGGAAAGGAAGAGGAAGGAATTGGAGAGGTAACCCATCTTAGGCAAGTACAGTGTTTTTATTTCATTAAACAATAAAATTAGATATGCTAAAATCTAACATTACCCATCACTATTATTCCACATCTAATTCATTTTTAAGAATGAAGTTAAAACCAGTGTATTCACCTAAGATGAGGATTCTAGGATAACAAGCTGCAAGCTGGGCAACCCCCTGTACAGTAATGTAATCAATTAGTTTAAAATACACACAGCATTCTGCTCTGAAAAAGTCAAGCTACAGAGTCCAAAATAATAATGATGCTCTAAAACTTCAAGATACACAATGAAAATATACATAGTAACAATAATTTAAATCCTGTTTTTTTTTTAAGGAGGCAATATTATACAGAATATTAGGTAGAAGATATTGCAACATACCACATATTATAAATATTTTAATCTATATATTTGTGTGTTTTCCCTTCTTTATAAGCTCTTGAGGAGGATTATTAGCTAAGATCTATGACTTACATTGTACTGACTGTTCTTATGGGTTGTATGTGAGAGTGAATATGACCCTTGAGAGTTGCTTTCAGCGACTCCTCTTGGAGGTTTGCTGGCTACCCACCGACAACGAGTAGTTGACACCAGTCAACCTTCCAACATGAGCTCAACTGAAACAGATTTGAAGCAGGCCACTATGTGTTGGCAGCATTTTGGCTTGCATGTTCTCAAACCTCAAGGGTTGAGTCTTCAAAATTAAAAATCTGTCTTATATAGCTGAGCTATTTGTGCCACCTTGTACTAGCAAGTAGAACCCTGTGACTGCACTTGCAGAGTAAGTCATGGGTAGTGGGGTCTGGGTTATGTCCTTTGCTTCCAATGACACTTCACATCAAATTTTAGGATTAATCCAACCTTTGTCTGGCTTTAAGTGATAAAGTAAGCTTCAACACCAAAATAAAAACCAGTCATAAGTTAAAAATAACATGTCAAAAAAGACCTGCTCCTTAATGTTGGAAATGCAACAGATTTAATAAATGCTTTACTCAAAGGGAGATTTATATACTGTAAAATAAAAAGTGGCCCTATATGATACAAGGCTAGTCATACACTCATTTATTTACACACTGAAAATCAATGCTTAAGAAAAAAAAAAAAAAAACTGGTATCTGCAAGAATGGTTAACATTAAATGTGTATATAGTCCAGTCAATCTAGCTCATTTTGCTTATCAAAATGTAAAAATAAATGCAAAATAAATTTTGCTTCAATGCATTTATATAAGGTGCCCATAACACTACCCTAAAAGTTTAAAAAATCCCTACATGGAAATATGTTGAACTTCCACAAAGCCAACATGGGTGCCAAAAATAATTTCGGCAACATATTTTTTTTAATGAGTTGAAGATAACAATCCTAGGTAGTAGGTTGGTAGACAGCAGCCGCCGAGGGAGGTACTACCGTCCTGCCAAGTGAATGTAAAACGAAAGCCTGTAATTGTTTTACATGATGGTAGGATTGCTGGTGTCTTTTTTCTGTCTCATAAACATGCAAGATTTCAGGTATGTCTTGTTACTTCTACTTACACTTAGGTCACACTACACATTCATGTTTTTTTTTTTTAACAAGTCGGCCGTCTCCCACCGAGGCAGGGTGACCCAAAAAGAAAGAAAATCCCCAAAAAGAAAATACTTTCATCATCATTCAACACTTTCACCACACTCATACATAATCACTGTCTTTGCAGAGGAGCTCAGATACGACAGCTGAGAAAAGTCCCTCCCAGCTGTCACTATCTCAGACCCCTCCTTTAAAGTGCAGGCATTGTACTTCCCATTTCC
This sequence comes from Cherax destructor, assembly GCA_009830355.1. Taxonomy (NCBI): domain Eukaryota; kingdom Metazoa; phylum Arthropoda; class Malacostraca; order Decapoda; family Parastacidae; genus Cherax; species Cherax destructor. The sequence goes on along the minus strand of WNWK01004640.1, from coordinate 22,498 downwards.
AGGACTAAAGTCCAACTAAATCAATTAACTGGTTTCCCTGAATCCCTTCACAAAATGTTACCCTGCTCACACTCCAACAGATCGTCATGTCCCAAAAACCATTCGTCTCCATTCACTCCTATCTAACATGCTCACACATGCTTGCTGGAAGTCCAAGCCCTCGCCCACAAAACCTCCTTTACCCCTTCCCTCCAACCTTTTCTAGGACGACCCTACCCGCCTTCCTTCCCTACAGATTTATACGCTCTCCAAGTCATTCTATTTTGATTCATTCTCTCTAAATGACCAAACCACCTCAACAACCCCTCTTCAGCCCTCTGACAAATACTTTTAGTAATTCCACACCTTCTCCTAATTTCCACATTCGAATTTTCTGCATAATATTTACACACACATTGCCCTTAGACAGGACATCTCCACTGCCTCCAGCCTCCTCCTCGCTGCAGCATTTGCAACCCATGCTTCACACCCATATAAGTGTTGGTACCACTATACTTTCGTACATTCCCTTCTTTGCCTCCATGGATAACGTTTTTGTCTCCACAGATACCTCAATGCACCACTCACCTTTTTCCTTCATCAATTCTATGGTTAACCTCATCCTTCATAAACCCATCCGCTGACACGTCAACTCCCAAATATCTGAAAACATTTACTTCTTCCATAATCCCTCTCTCCAATGTGATATCCAATTTTTCTTTATTTAAATCGTTTGATACCCTCATCACCTTACTCTTATCTATGTTCACTTTTAACTTTCTACCTTTACACACTCTCACAAACTCGTCCACTAACCTTTGCAACTTTTCTTTAGAATCTCCCATAAGCACAGTATCATCAGCAAAAAGTAACTGTGTCAACTCCCATTTTGCATTTAATTCTCCATAATTTAATCCCACCCCTCTCCCCAACACCCTAGCATTTACTTCTTTTACAACCCCATCTATAAATATATTAAACAACCATGGTGACATTACACATCCCTGTCTAAGACCTACTTTTACCGGGAAGTAATCTCCCTCTCTCCTACACACCCTAACCTGAGCCTCACTATCCTCATAAAAACTCTTTACAGCCTTCAGTAACTTACTACCTATTCATGTACAAGCATATATATATATATATATATACACACCCTTCTGGGTTTTCTTCTATTTTCTTACTAGTTCTTGTTCTTATTTCCTCTTATCTCCATGGGGAATTGGAAAAGAATTCTTCCTCCGTAAGCCATGCGTGTCATAAGAGGCGACTAAAATGCCAGGAGCAAGGGGCTAGTAACCCCTTCTCCTGTATATATTACTAAATGTAAAAGGAGAAACTTTCGTTTTTCCTTTTGGGTCACCCCGCTTCGGTGGGAAACGGCCGACGTGTTGAAAGAAAGAAAGAAGAAGATAACAATCATTGCATTCTTTAACTGAATATGTTTGTTTTGTCAAGTAGGAAAATAAGCTGGTACAGAAGATGCAAGAATATCTTAAGATACAGGTCTAGAGCCAGATGGAGCTCAATATACAAAAAAGAAACTTGAGGATCATTTCAGTGACAGTATTAACTACCTGAGGCCATCTTGGATTACATTATGGGATGCAGCAGATTACATCTTTCAATCTTTCTACCAACAGTCAAAACATAAGGAACCTGAAGATGCAAAAAATTAATAATGGAAACAACTGCCAAGATCAATGTCGGTAACATCAAGTCCTTGTAAAGTGGCAGTGGCACAGACACTTATCCTATGAGTGATGATATTGATAATACGGAATCAAGTCTACACTATAATGCACTGACATTACGAATCTTCTTGAAAAATACTTTTGCGGGGAAAAATAAAGACCTGAAAGTGACATCAATTAGGCAAGCTATAATACAGGCAGTCTGTTCAAGGGTTCTCCTTGCTTCTCTGCAATTTGGTCTTGGTATTCAGATACACCACCAATTTGCTTTACAATTTTTAATGGACACCTTTCATGAGCATGGATTTTCCTGTTCCTTCACAGAAGTACAGGGGCATGAGTGAGGTGCTGCTATTGCTAGTGAGACAATTACAATTGAATATGTCAATGAGAAGGTGTAGAGTTACTGAAAGTATTATTCAGAGGGTTGAAGAGGGGATTGTTGAGGTGGTTTGGTCATTTAGAGATTAAATAAAATTGGTGCAGAGTCGGGTGGTAGGACAGGCTTCCTGTAGAGTGAGGTAGTAGGACAGGCTTTCTGAAGTATGAAGTGGTCGAACAGGCTTCCTGCGAAGTGAAGTGGTAGGACAGGCTGCCTGAAGTGTGAGGTGGTAGGACAGGCTTCCTGAAGCGTGAGGTGGTAGGACAGGCTTCCTGAAGCGTGAGGTGGTAGGACAGGCTTCCGGAAGCGTGAGGTGGTAGGACAGGCTTCCGGAAGCGTGAGTTGATAGGACAGGCTTCCTGAAGTGTGAGGTGGTAGGACAGGCTTCCTGAAGCGTGAGGTGGTAGGACAGGCTTCCTGAAGTGTGAGGTGGTAGGACAGGCTTCCTGAAGTGTGAGGTGGTAGGACAGGCTTCCTGAAGCGTGAGGTGGTAGGACAGGCTTCCTGAAGCGTGAGGTGGTAGGACAGGCTTCCTGAAGCGTGAGGTGGTAGGACAGGCTTCCTGAAGCGTGAGGTGGTACAACAGGCTTCCTGAAGCGTGAGGTGGTACAACAGGCTTCCTGAAGTGAGGTAGCAGGACAGGCTTCATGAAGCCATCTTACTCATCTCTCAAGGCTCAAGCTTTTATTTTTTTACTTAATTCTCAAAATGAAGATTTGGTTAATTTCTGGCATTCCTTTTGTAATCCCCAAAATATATTGTTAAGTGAATTTAGCAATTCTTATTTACCAAACCAACAAGGTAAACCATTGAGGACAAGTTTTAGAGCAAAAATGATTAAGAACATTATAGACAGCATTCTCATGTATTATATATATTTTTTAATTGTAGTATTCAACTGAAAGAGCAAGTTTAAAAATGAAAACTATTAAAACGCTGTGATAATTATTTGAACTTTTGAGATGCCTATTTATAACATTCATCAAAGGCACTAAGCCGCCAGAAGTCACTAGTGCTACAATGTAGTGTGGTGCACAATGGAAGAAAACAGCAGCTAAAGAATTGGTGAAACTGTGGCCAATACCAACACCCTGCTTTTAATATACAGTGGTACCTCAGTATACGTCCTTAGTCCGTTCCAGGACCTTGGACTTATGATTAATCCGTTCCCACGAAAAAAAATCCTATTGTTATTGGCATATTATACATTGATGGGGGTTGTATAAAATAATTTAAACACTGCTTGGAGTGTTGGAGTGTGAGCAGAGAAATATTTTGTGAAGGGATTCAAGAAAACCAGTTAATTGATTTAGTTGGACTTAAGTCCTGGAAATGGGAAGTACAATGCCTGTACTTTAAAGGAGGGGTCTGGGATAGTGACAGTTGGGAGGGACTTATTCTCAGCTGTCGTATCTGAGCGCCTCTGCAAAGACAGAGATTATGTATGAGTGAGGTGAAAGTGTTGAATGATAATGAAAGTATTTTCTTTTTTTTTGGGGGGGATTTTCTTTCTTTTTGGGCCACCCTGCTTCGGTGGGAGACGGCCGATTTGTTAAAAAAAAAAAAAAAAAAAAAAATGCTTAATACTAAAATATGTAATTTAAACACTGTTTAATACTAAAATACATACATAAATACAAAAGAATTAGATTACAAATTTAACCTCACTTTGCTGAAAAGAGTAGAGTGCCTACTAGGATAGTGCTGAGAAGGGAAGAGGAGGAAATGTTATTGTTTAGAAGGAGAGTCCCCCTTTTTTTGTCTCTTTTTCCCTATTTGGACCTGGTTGAAGCTCACCAGGTTTGACTTTTACTAAAAATTTGTCCAAAGAACTTTGCTTCTGCCTTCTCCTCAGGATGTTTCGGAAATGTGACAATGCTATTACGGCTTGTTTAGGCTTTGTTGGGGTGGTACTTCTCTGCAAAGTTTTTAACGTCCATCCATTTGGCAAAGATTTCTTTAATTAATGAAGTAGGGGCTTCCTCTATCTCCTCTTCCGAGCCTGAAGAGAGTGCATCCATCTTAGTCTTGTGCTCCTCCTTCTCAAGTTCTTGCAGCTCATCAGTGGTCAGCTCTTCCCTGTGCCCCTCTACTAACTCCTCCACATCACCATCACTCACATCCAGACCCATGGACCTGCCCAGAGAGACAATATCCTCCAGTATAGATACAGCCTCAAAGTCCCTTTCAGCCACTGCTTCTGGCCACAAATTCCTCCAAGCAGAGTTCATTGTTCTGTATGAAACTTCCTGCCAGGCTTTGTCAATGAGAGTTATGCAATGGGCGATAGTAAAGTGATCTTTCCAAAACTCTCTCAGGGTTAACTCTATGTCAGAGGTCACTTCAAAGCACCTCTGGAATAGTGCTTTAGTGTAGAGTTTCTTGAAATTACTGACTATCTGCTGATCCATGGGCTGAATGAGAGGAGTCGTGTTGGGGGGAGAAACTTTACAAGCTTGGAGGGTGAGCTGGAGCATTGTCCATTATGACGAGGGCCTTCAGAGACAGGTTTTTCTCCTCAAAATAATTTTTTACACTTGGCCAAAACACAACATTAAACCATTTGCTGAAATATTCTCTGGTTACCCAAGCCTTGCTGTTTGACCTCCACATCACAGGTAACTGAGTTTTCTGCACGTTATGTTTTTTAAAGGCCCTCGGGTTTTCTGTGGTAGATCAGAAGAGGCTTCAGTTTGCAATCCCCACTTGCATTGGCAGAGAACAAGAGTGTTAACCTATTCTTCATTGGCTTGTGTCCTGAATGATTTGAATTTATCTTGTAGGAAGTTTCAGTTTTTATTTCTCCCATTCCAGTGGAAAGCAATTGAAACGTGTCCTCACTGAACATCATATTGCTGTTTGAGGCCCAATTTGTCTATGTATTCTTGAAGATTTACTGTGTCTCTGAACAGAGGTGATTAAATACAGACAACAGAAGTAGAGAGGTCAAGATGAAGTGATCAGTCTATCAGCCTTGTAGTAGTAGTTTTGAGGAGGTCAGTCCCTCAGCCATGAGAAGTGCTCTGCTTCATAGCCTTAAACACTGCTCAAGACTGTGAAGTTGAACTCTTTTCATGACAAACTGACCACCTCAAAGCTACCTCTTCAATGCTGTTGAACTGATTACTTCATCTTTACCTCTCCACTGCTTCTGCTGTCTCCATGTTTAGTCACCTCTGTATTCAACTGAAGAAGTCTACTGTGTGGGTAAAACATTTCGGAAATAAAGATACCTAACTGTTGCATGATTTGCTTCTATTTGTTAGTACTGTATAGCATTATTATAATGAAGCAACAATGTCTGAAAAGGTCAAGATTATATAATGTAACAGGGACTAAAAAGTTTGATTCTGATAAATGTTATGAATGGATCAAAATAGAATGACTTGGAGAGCGAATAAATCTGTAGGGGAAGGAAAGGGTAGGAGGTCGTCCTTGAAAAGGTTGGAGGGAGGGGGTAAAGGAGGTTTTGTGGGCAAGGGGCCTGGACTTTCAGCAAGCGTGTGTGAGCATGTTAGATAGGAGTGAATGGAGATGAATGGTTTTTGGGACCTGACGAGCTGTTGGAGTGTGAGCAAGGTAATATTTAGTGAAGGGATTCAGGGAAACCAGTTATTATAGATTTAGCCAGACATGAGTCCTGGAAATGGGAAGTACAATGCCTGCACTTTATAGGAGGGGTCTGGGATATAGACAGTTTGGAGGGACTATTCTAAACTGTCGTATCTGAGTGCCTCTGCAAAGACAGTTATTATGTATGACTGAAGTGAAAATGTTGAATGATGATTTAAGTATTTTCTTTTTTGGGGATTTTCTTTCTTTTTGGGTCACCCTGCCTCAGTGGGAGACGGCCGACTTGTTGAAAAAAAAAAATATATTTATGTACCTGTGAGATAGAGACAGAGATAGAGACAGATAGAGATAGTCAGAGATAGAGACAGATAGAGATAGTCAGAGACATAGACAGAGATAGACAGAGATAGAGATAGACTGAGACAGACAGGGACAGAGACAGACAGGGACAGAGATAGACAGGGACAGAGATAGACAGGGACAGAGATAGACAGGGACAGAGATAGACAGGGACAGAGATAGACAGGGACAGAGATAGACAGGGACAGAGATAGACAGGGACAGAGATAGACAGGGACAGAGATAGACAGGGACAGAGATAGACAGGGACAGAGATAGACAGGGACAGAGATAGACAGGGACAGAGATAGACAGGGACAGAGATAGACAGGGACAGAGATAGACAGGGACAGAGATAGACAGAGACAGAGATAGACAGAGACAGAGATAGACAGAGACAGAGATAGACAGAGACAGAGATAGAGATAGACAGGGACAGAGTAGATAGACAGTGACAGATAGATAGACAGGGACAGATAGATAGACAGGGACAGATAGACAGGGACAGATAGACAGGGACAGATAGATCAGGGACAGATAGATAGACAGGGACAGATAGATAGACAGGGACAGATAGACAGGGGATTTTCTTTCTTTTTGGGTCACCCTGCCTCAGTGGGAGACGGCCGACTTGTTGAAAAAAAAAAATTATTTATGTACCTGTGAGATAGAGACAGAGATAGAGACAGATAGAGATAGTCAGAGACATAGACAGAGATAGAGATAGACAGAGATAGAGATAGACCTGAGACAGACAGGGACAGAGATAGACAGGGACAGAGATAGACAGGGACAGAGATAGACAGGGACAGAGATAGACAGGGACAGAGATAGACAGGGACAGAGATAGACAGAGACAGAGATAGACAGAGACAGAGATAGACAGAGACAGAGATAGACAGAGATAGAGATAGACAGGGACAGATAGATAGACAGGGACAGATAGATAGACAGGGACAGATAGATAGACAGGGACAGATAGACAGGGACAGATAGATAGACAGGGACAGATAGATAGACAGGGACAGATAGATAGACAAGGACAGATAGATAGACAGGGACAGATAGACAGGGACAGATAGACAGGGACAGATAGATAGACAGGGACAGATAGATAGACAGGGACAGATAGATAGACAGGGACAGATAATGAAGGGACAGATAGATGACAGGGACAGATAGATAGACAGGGACAGATAGATAGACAGGGACAGATAGATAGACAGGGACAGATAGATAGACAGGGACAGATAGATAGACAGGGACAGATAGATAGACAGGGACAGATAGATAGACAGGGACAGATAGATAGACAGGGACAGATAGATAGACAGGGACAGATAGATAGACAGGGACAGATAGATAGACAGGGACAGATAGATAGACAGGGACAGATAGATAGACAGGGACAGATAGATAGACAGGGACAGATAGATAGACAGGGACAGAGATAGATAGACAGGGACAGAGATAGATAGACAGGGACAGAGATAGATAGACAGAGACAGAGATACAGACAGACAGGAGATAGAGACAGCCAAAGTAAATTAGCCAGCCAGCTGGCCACCCAACCAGCCGGCCTGTCGAACATGTATTACACATGTTAAAGAATTGTTTCTCTTTACTTAGGGCATATGTTATAGAACATTCTGGCAGGATGACACTACCAGTGGTATCAAAATTGAAAGGATGTTACACAATGGTTATTATCAAGGTTTTTGATATTTCCTTGGTATCTCCTGCGAGTGGCAACATATCTGAAGCTTGATCGTAACTCGGATTTTGGCTTGCAACTCAAAGCAAAAAATTTACTGAGTGACGGCTCGTGACTCGGAAAACTCATAAGTTGGGGCACCCGTAAGTCAAGGTACCACTGTATAGTGGTACCAACACTCTTATATGGGAGTGAAGCTTGGGTTGTAAATGCTGCAGCGAGGAGGTGGCTGGAGGCAGTGGAGATGTCATGTCTAAGGGCAATGAGTGGTGTAAATATTAAGCAGAGAATTCAGAGTGTGGAAATTAGGTGGTGTGGAGTTACTAAAAGTATTAGTCAGAGGGCTGAAAAGGGGTTGTTGAGGTGGTTTGGTCATTTAGAGAGAATGGAACAAAGTAGAATGACTTGGAGAACATATAAATCTGTAGGGAAGGTGGGGTAGGGGTCATCCTCCAAAAGGTTGGAGAGAGGGGGGTAAAGGAGGTTTTGTGGGCGAGGGCCTTGGACTTCCAGCAAACGTGCATGAGAGTGTTAGATAGGAGTGAATGGAGACGAATGGTTTTTGGGACCTGACGAGCTGTTGGAGTGTGAGCAGGGTAATATTTTGTGAAGGGATTCAGGGAAACCAGTTAGCTGGACATGAGTCCTGGAAATGGGAAGTACAATGCCTGCACTTTAAAGGAGGGGTTTGAGATATTGGCAGTTTGGAGGGACTTCTAAACTGTCGTATCTGAGCACCTCTGCAAAGACAGTGATTATGTATGAGTGATGGTGAAAGCGTTGAATGATGAAAGTATTTTCTTTCTTATTGGGTCACCCTGCCTCTGTGGAAAACGGCCGACGTATTAAAAAAAAAAATATTAATACATTATAGTGTGAAATACTATAGTATTAAAAGATATAAGTGTTGAAGCATGGCAACCTGTGTACAAACATACAAATTAATATGGGATACAGACAGGGAAGACAAGGATAGGTGCTTTACAAGGAATGCAACAAGACTGAATAACCCACGGGGGTCTATGGTAAGGAAGTGGGATGAGGTAAATAGTAATAGCTGAAGCGGTCTTCACACAAGTTCAAAAATAGACATGACAGGGCTCAACTGCATCACCTGCTCATAACAGATGGGACCAGCAGCTGGACCTCAACCATCAAACTCAAATAGGTGATTACTATAATTTGCACTGCTTACATATAAGAACTGGTAACACTCATTATTTCTTAGCATGACTGCTCTTCTCTACAAATACAACTAGATAAATAAAAACACTTACCTTACCACCAGTTACTGAAAAATTAGCAAAGATGCAATATTTTTCATTTTTGTGGCCTGTGTATGTCTTAAGGCATTTTCCTTTACTGTAATCCCACAGTTTCAAGGTGTTGTCTAGTGTGGCAGCTAAAATGTATTTCCCATTAGGAGAGAACTTAACGAAAGAAACTGGAGGATTATCATCATCGATCAGTGTTTTGAGACACTGCCCAGAAGTAGTGTCCCAGATTCGACTGAAAAAAACAAAAACAATTAGTACTCAATACTAATAGTAGTTAGTAGTATTTGTTACTGCTAGTCATTAAAGCATATCACTGCCAATAATTAGTACTTATCACTGCCAATAATTAGCACTTATCACTGCCAATAATTAGTACTTATCACTACTAATATTTAGTAATTATCACTGGTAACAATTAGAACACATCACTGCTAAAACTTAGTACTTATTATTGCTGCTATTTCTCAAGGTACAAGATGACACCCTTCAATGAAAGATGTATCAGTAATCTGCTAGAGAGAGAGAGAGAGAGAGAGTGAGAGAGAGTGAGAGTGTGAGAGAGTGAGAGTGTGAGAGAGTGAGAGTGTGAGAGAGTGAGAGTGTGAGAGAGTGAGAGTGTGAGAGTGTGAGAGAGTGAGAGTGTGTGAGTGTGAGAGAGTGAGGGTGTGAGAGAGTGAGAGTGTGAGAGAGTGTGAGAGAGTGTGAGTGAGTGTGAGTGTGAGAGAGTGAGTGTGAGAGAGTGAGAGTGTGAGAGAGTGAGAGTGTGTGAGTGTGAGTGTGAGAGTGAGTGTGAGAGTGTGAGTGTGAGAGTGTGAGTGTGAGAGTGTGAGTGTGAGAGTGTGTGAGAGAGAGTGTGTGTTAGAGTGTGTGAGTGTGAGAGTGTGGAAGTGTGTGAGAGAGTGTGAGTGTGAAGTGTGTGAAAGGGGTGAGAGTGTGAGAGTGTGGAGAGTGTGTGAGAGTGTGTGAGTGTGTGAGAGGTGTGGAGGTGTGAAGTGTGTGAGAGAGTGTGTAGGAGAGGTAGTGTGAGAGTGTGTGAGTGTAGAGGTGAGTGAGGTGTGAGTGTGAGAGAGTGTGAGTGTGTGAGAGAGAGTGTGAGTGTACTCACCAAATTGTGGTTGCAGGGGTCGAGACTCAGCTCCTGGCCCCGCCTCTTCGCTGTCCGCTACTGGGTCTGTGTGTGTGTGTGTGTGTGTGTGTGGAGGGGGGGGTGATAATACCTGTGACTGGTTTAGTTTTTTTCTAGCCTGGCCTGGGGCCAGGTAATAATATTTACGTACTAACTAAACCTGCATATAACTTTGTTATACATTACACATGAAAAGGAGTATAATTCAAATCACATCATCACTTATAATACACTATTTATCATTAAATTTAATCAAGCTCCAATGTAATATTTTTATTATTAGTTGAATAATAAAATTCTGTAGAAGGACTGTAACTGACATCATTTTTTTTTTGAGAGGATATGAGTTATCTTTTTGTAGCATAATACAAATACCATTCAAGACCAATGGTGAGAAACGGTAAACGTGTTAAAAAAAAAGTAAGAATTAAGACAAACTGGCATTAAAAAGGTTGAAGAGTTTCTTGAAATACCACAAGAGATTCTATGAAAGTTAATAAAGAGATAGTTAGGGTTAAACAGAAGAGGGCCTCACTTATACAGCAGGTTAGGTTTCGGACTACTGCTGTAAAGTGAAACAGCTTTTATTCACTTTCAAATGCATCTAAAAACCTAATAACATGTTTACACTATCATATATTAAGTGAGCAATAGAGCTAGGCCCAAAAAATGCATATACAGTACACACATTATTTACCTCAAAATATTTTTGTCCTTAGCTTATAGTGAGTGATGAATATATTACTTGAAGAGGTGTGGGGGTACAGTGATTAAGTGTGCAACAGAAGTTTGTTGGTTTAGGAAGGAAAAAAAGGAACAACTGTTGGAATGATAAGGAAGCTGGAGGTGGCATGACAGGTCCTAGTTGTTATTCCTTACATGTTTTACTGAGACAGTATTACCCATCATTCACTGTGAGCACACAACTAATGCACTGTGTGAAAAAAATTTTGCGTAGCATATGATACCATGCCACTGCTGTAACATATTTTAAAAAATCCCTTGCTTTAATATGCAATTCTCAGAAATTCTTTCATCCCTTTCACTGTGTCTTATTGTAGATTTAAGTTATTGATGCCAGTAACACTCACAGATCTTTTTTAAAAACAGCATCCTCTAATATGCTGAGTGGTAAATTTTGGCCTAGACATGAGAAAATGGATCTGTGCAGTGTGTGCACAGTATAAAAGAAAAGCATGCCTCTCTTCGTGCATGAGAGGAAAAGCAAACCCATGACCTCATATTTCATCAAAAATAGCAAATTTGAGGTGTTTTCTAAGGTGGTTATGGTATTACTAACTGTTTCTTGGTATCAACTGTAGAATGGAACAGAGATGATTTTGGTTAGTTTCAGGTGCAGAAGTAGCTAGAACTCGGCCTCAAACTAACGGAAGCATTTTATTTTTAACAATTTCCCAAAACCCCTTCAGCCTGTTGTACGCAAGTTTACTGTGTGTGCTTCAATTACTGGGATGCCCTCAACCATGTCCAATAATTCCTGGTTATATTTTAATAAGTTTTTGTGTGATGATGAATTCACAATGGAGGCCTGGGAATGTGATTAATGAATAGAGGAAATGTTGCTTTAGTGGCTGGAATGCATACAGTGTCTATTTTGGACTGTCTTTAAATTGATTTTTTTTTATATTTGTGTAAAACTGGCACTTTGTAAGGTAGTTATGATAGTTGAATGGTCAGTTTCTTGTGCTCAATCAATAAAACAAAAGAAATATTACCAAAATAGCGCAGAATGTGATCGAATATAGATTGGGTTAAAATAGGACTCAAATTGGGTGTAATTGCTGATACATAAATTCCACTTAGACCACCGACTTTGTGCCTGCATAATTCCGAAAATTTTACATCAAATTTCGTCATTTTGGTGTCATTATCTTAAGAAAAATATTTTCTATAATTTCATAAGTTTTTTATTTTTAAAATTCCCAACAATGTCAGCACTTTTAATTTCAGGGTTTCTGCCTGTGAAGGGGCTAAATTACATAAAACATTTCAGTCAAAATATTTGAAAGACAAATTACTATGCCTTTTCATTATAACCTAGCATCCACCAGTCAAATCTCTGCACCAAATTCATCTTAAACCAGCAAATAGTAGAGCCTACAAGATTAGAGAATACGCTGGACCTCATCTTCACCAACAATGATGATCTGATACATTACACTCTACAGTAAACCCTTGCTTTAATAAACCTCAATATGATGAACTTTTGAAATAACAGGCAAAATCCACTGGATAAATTGTACCTTTTTGTCAAGTATTTTTTTTTTTTCCAACAAGTCGGCCATCTCCCACCAAGGCAGGGTGACCCAAAAAGAAAATACTTTCATCATCATTCAACACTTTCACCACACTCATACATAATCACTGTCTTTGCAGAGGAGCTCAGATACGACAGCTGAGAATTGTCCCTCCCAGCTGTCACTATCCCAGACCTCTCCTTTAAAGTGCAGGCATTGTACTTCCCATTTCCAGGACTCAAGTCCAACTAAATCAATTAACTGGTTTCCCTGAATCCCTTCACAAAATGTTACCCTGCTCACACTCCAACAGATCATCATGTCCCAAAAACCATTCGTCTCCATTCACTCCTATCTAACACGCTCACACATGCTTGCTGGAAGTCCAAGCCCCTCGCCCACAAAACCTCCTTTACCCCTTCCCTCCAACCTTTTCTAGGGTGACCCCTACCCTGCCTTCCTTTCCCTACAGATTTATACGCTCTCCAAGTCATTCTACTTTGATCCATTCTCTCTAAATGACCAAACCACCTCAACAATCCATCTTCAGCCCTCTGACAAATACTTTTAGTAACTCCACACCTTCTCCTAATTTCCACATTCCAAATTTTCTGCATAATATTTACACCACACATTGCCCTTAGACAGGACATCTCCACTGCCTCCAGCCTCCTCCTCACTGCAGCATTTGCAACCCATGCTTCACACCCATATAAGAGGGTTGGTACCACTATACTTTCGTACATTACCTTCTTTGCCTCCATGGATAACGTTTTTTTGTCTCCACAGATACCTCAACGCACCACTCACCTTTTTTCCTTCATCAATTCTATGGTTAACCTCATCCTTCATAAACCCATCCGCTGACACGTCAACTCCCAAATATCTGAAAACATTTACTTCCATAATCCCTCTCTCCAATGTGATATCCAATTTTTCTTTATTTAAATCGTTTGATACCCTCATCACCTTACTCTTATCTATGTTCACTTTTAACTTTCTAGCAACTTTTCTTTAGAATCTCCCATAAGCACAGTATCATCAGCAAAAAGTAACTGTGTCAACTCCCATTTTGTATTTAATTCTCCATAATTTAATCCCACCCCTCTCCCCAACACCCTAGCATTTACTTCTTTTACAACTCCATCTATAAATATATTAAACAACCATGGTGACATTACACATCCCTGTCTAAGACCTACTTTTACCGGGAAGTAATCTCCCTCTCTCCTATACACCCTAACCTGAGCCTCACTATCCTCATAAAAACTCTTTACAGCCTTCAGTAACTTACTACCTATTCCATACACTTGCAACATTGCTCCCCTATCCACTCTATCATATGCCTTTTCTAAATCCATAAATGCAATAAAAACTTCTCTACCTTTATCTAAATACTGTTCACATATATGCTTCACTGTAAACACTTGATCTACACATCCCCTACCCACTCTAAAGCCTCCTTGCTCATCTGCAATCCTACTCTCTGTCTTACCTCTAATTCTTTCAATAATAACTCTGCCATACACTTTACCTGGTATACTCAGTAAACTTATTCCCCTATAATTTTTACACTCTCTTTTATCCCCCTTCCTTTTATATAAAGGAACTATACATGCTCTCATCCAATCCCTAGGTACCTTCCCCTCTTTCATACATTTATTAAACAAAAATACCAACCACTCCAGCACTATATCCCCCCCTGCTTTTAATAACATTTCTGTCATGATCCCGTCAAGTATTATACTATTTTATTACAGTATACAGTGGACCCCCGGATTTCGTCAATAATTCTTTCCAGAAGGCTGTTCGAGTGCCGTTACAGAACAAATTCGTTCCCATAAGGACGAATGTAAATTAGATTAGTCCGTTTCAGACCCCCAAAAATACACTTACATAATTGTTCGAGTTAGCAGCAGTATGAAATCCGGGGGTCCACTGTATATGCAAATTATATGTACAATACTGTATTAAGCACACACTAGAGAACCATAGTATGTATTTTTTGGGGGCTATTTTTAACATTATTCCAATTCATATTGAGGGTTTACTGTAATTACAAGTTCCTGCGCCTCCTATGATGGTATGTCATCCTCCTCTGTATGTTTTCCAGTGCATTTATATCCATTCTGTAATACGGTGACCAGAACTGTGCAGCATAATCTAAATGAGGCCTAACCAAAGATATATAGAGTTGAAGAACAACCTGAGAAGTCCTCAGGTTGTTCTTCAACGTACAGAGGAGGATGACAAAGTTGATCCCATGTATCAGAAATCTTCCCTATGAGGATAGACTGAGGGCCCTGAATCTGCACTCTCTAGAAAGGCGTAGAATTAGGGGGGATATGATTGAGGTGCATAAATGGAAAACAGGAACAAATAAAGGGGATGTAAATAGCGTGCTGAAAATATCCAGCCAAGAAAGGACTCGCAGCAATGGTTTCAAGTTGGAAAAGTTCAGATTCAGGAAGGATATAGGAAAGCACTGGTTTGGTAATAGAGTTGTGGATGAGTGGAACAAACTCCCGAGTACCGTCATAGAAGCTAAGACGTTGTGTAGTTTTAAAAATAGGTTAGATAAATACATGAGTGGGTGTGGGTGGATGTGAGTTGGGCCTGACTAGCTTGTGCTACTAGGTCAGATGCCGTACTAATTCCTTAAGTGGAAGTGACCTGACTACCTGGAGTTTACCTGGAGAGGGTTAACTCCAGGTAGGGTGCAGGTGGGTGTGAGTTGTACCTGACTAGTTTGTGCTACTAGGTCAGATGCCCTGCTCCTTCCTTAAGTGAATGTAACCTGACCTGGCTGGGTCGGGGCATTGGCTTAAGCCGGTTGGAGACTTGGGCCTGCCTCGCATGGGCCAGTAGGCCTGCTGCAGTGTTCCTTTTTTCTTGTGTTCTTATGTTCTTAAGTGTATATTTCTTCAGTGTGTTATGTATTTTTCTTCAACAAACCAGCAGTTAGGCAGGGTGGCCTAAAAAAGAGGAAACACTTTCACTATAATTCACTCCATTACTGTCTTGCCAGAGGGGTGCCGATACTACAGTTGAAATTTGCAAATATTCCCACCCCGCCTTCAGAGTACTTCCCACCTCCAGGATTCAAGTCCGGCTAACCAGTTTTCCTGAATCCTTTCATAGGTTACCTTGCTTACATTCCAACAACATGTCAAGTCATAAAAACCACTTGCCTCTACTCACTCCTATCAAACACTACCACACACCTTAATAGGTTTTTCATTATATTAATGATGGAATCTGAGTTGTAAGGGGTCCATTCTCAGCCCTGAAGTACTGGTGCTAATATACTTCAACATCCTATCTACTACACACGTGACTGATAGAAGATGGGATGGGGTAAGCAATAAAGACATAGAAAAATGTGAGGTAAGAAGACTTTAAGGAATATTGACACAAGTAAAAGTAGCTTGTCTCAATATTCGGCAATCAAATACCTAGGAATGGTAGGTAGAGTATGTACAGTAATGTAAGAGCAAGATAAGATAGATTTGCCTCAAGACATTCCATCTTCTTGAGGAATGAGGGATCAGTTACAGTCCAAAGCACAAAAGAATACATCAGTGCAAGAATACTTCTGGACATTTTTTGTTTATTCCTAGGTAGTAGGTTGGTAGACAGCAACTGCCCAGGGAGGTACTACTGTACTCACCTAGTTGTGGTTGCAGGGGTCGAGTCATAGTTCCTGGCCCCGCCTCTTCATTGGCGGCTACTGGGTCACTCTCCCTGCCCCATGAGCTTTATCATACTTCTTCTTGAAGCTATGAATAGATCCTGCCTCCATTACATCACTTCCCAAATGAGTGTAAAATGGAAGCCTGTAATTGTTTTACATGATGGTAGGATTGCTGGTGTCTTTTTCCTGTCTCATAAACATATAAGATTTCAGGTATGTCTTGCTACTTCTACTTACACTTTGGCCACACTACACTTGCATGTACAAATATATATATACATACCCCTCTGGGTTTTCTTCTATTTTCTTACTAGTTCTTGTTTATTTCCTCTTATCTCCATAAGGAAGTGGAACAGAATTCTTCCTCCATAAACCATGCATGTCATAAGAGGTGACTAAAATGCCAGGAGCAAGGGGCTAGTAACCCCTTCTCCTGTATACATTACAAAATTTAAAAGGAGAAACTTTGTTTTTCCTTCCGGGCCACCCTGCCTCAGTGGGATACGGCCAGTTTGTTGAAAGGTTTTTTATTAACACATCAGCCGTTTCAGACCAAGGCAGGGTGGCCAGAAAAAGAAACATTTTTATCATCATTCACTCCATCACTGTCTTGCCAGTGGCGTGCCAACACTACAGTTAAAAAACTGCAACATATCAACACCCCTCCTTCAGAGTGCAGGTACTGTACTTCCCACCTCCAGAACACAAGTTCGGCTAATTGGTTTACCTGAATCACTTCATAAATGTTACTCTGCTCACACTCCAACAGCATGCCAAGTCATAAAAACCATTCATCCTCCACTCCACATAACATGAATTTTTTCTGTGTACAACAGTTACACAAGACATCTGATATACAACATGAAACAATATTTGGAATGTGAAAAAATGTGTAAAATTTACAATAAAAAGCTCAATAGAAATTAAAAGCAGTGTTTAAATTGTGAGTGTTCAGCGTTTGTTACCAAAGGCCATCGTAGCTGCTTGACACAATAAGGGTTCCGTCTCGGTTAAAGTTGACAGCACTGACTGGATCCGAGTGAGCCGGCAAAGTCTTTAGACATTTCCCGGTTTTAACGTCCCATATACGCACACTCTCGTCAAACTGTTAGTAAAGAAGGCACATGGAATTTTCTTAAAATGTACCTAGAAACATAATTATATTTCAAATATAAATTTTCCGTTCTTTGCTTTATATAAAAATATACAAACATTATATGTTAGATATATATACATACAGTGGACCCTCAGTTTTCGTCGATAATTCTTTCCAGAATGCTGTTCAAGTGTCGTTACCGAATGAATTTGTTCCCATAAGGACGAATGTAAATTAGATTAGTCGTTTCAGACCCCCAAAAATACACTTACAAAAGCACTTACATAATTGTTCGAGTTGGGAACTGTACGAAAACCGAGGGTCCAGTGTACTCTATATACTGCATAACTTACAGAGCCTGAAACAATCAGGTTGGATTGTGGGTTGAAATTGCAACAAAACACATAGTTGCTATGTCCTTTAAGAGTTTTGACACATTTGCCCTGAAAAGAAAGAGAAGTATTTTTTTTATAAAAATACAAGAAGCCTTTAATCACAGAAAAAGGCCCAAGCCTCCCACCATAATAAGCTTTTTGCCCCCTAATGCCTTAAACACTTAATAAAAGAAACTGTAAAAGACTTTCTATATTTTTTAACCTTATGATACAAATTTATGGTGACCCAGGTTCTTATGGTAAAATGCACTATAACACTAATAAGATAATACAATAACATTTGAGACATTGTATTCAGATATTACACTGTGCTTGTGTATATAAAGTTCAGGAAGCCTTGGAGTATATCTCACACATAAATATATACAATGCATCTGTGTCTTTAATAGCTTAGTTCATTCAGGAAATTCCCTAACAATATGGAAGAAATTTGTATGAAATCTTTCACAAATCTGATATGCTTTCAAAAGAAGTTGAAGGTTAATGATGACTTTCCTTTCCTGCTCTGGCTATCACATAAATGAAACAACTGCCACTGGTTTGTATTGATAAATAAGAGTGAGAGAAGAAAACAATGTCTGCACGAAGCCCAAACACTTACATACAAATGGAAACTCAATAATAAAAAAATAGGTATAGAGGGGTACAAGCAATGAAAAATAAATTAATATTATGGCTTTGTGAGAGGGCAGAATATACAGAATAACAGAGCACCAGATGGGATTAGTTTGAGTGTAGGTTAAACCTTAATAGCATTTCCATAGGCAACCCAGAACCACATAGATGCAAGCACTTATTTTTCTAGAAAACAATAGACTCTTACGAAATGTAAATTGTAGCTATAGCAATGAATATAAATGTTACAGCCACAGGAGCCTGGAGAGCATCTGCATGTATCAATCTACCCTGAACCTACACCAATGACAAATACAACTAAATCATCAAGCTTAAAACCTTCAACACTTACTGAGTTAAGTTCCCATATTTTGAGTGTCTTGTCATCTGATGCAGACACGAGGAGTCTGCTGTCGTGTGACCAGGCAACATCACTAATACCCAGTTTATGCCCCGACAATGTTTTCTCAAATTTACCATCATAGGCACCCCATATCTTAATAACTTTGTCGGCAGCTGGAAAAAATAACAAGAATTATACAGCATAAAATGAGTTTTCTTAATATAACACGCCTCTACATTATATGAATTTTTTTTTGTAAATGCCACTGAAAAAGTACATCCAAAATCGAATAGCATGTGGAAAAGTCTTCATAGTATGCATTATTCATGTTTGGATGCACATTTGTAATTATATTCACAAATAGAGCAGCTTTATAAGAGAGCTTACTGAAAATATATAAGTAATTTAGAGTCTGGTAGTGTAGGTTTGAATTCCTAAGCACTGAGCCAGCATCATGTATCTTCTGGTTCAATAGTCAGCATTCAAACTTCACTCCCACACTGCCTCTCCTCATAATTTGTACTTTCTGAATAGTGTGAAACTTCAGATTCCACTAAGTAACTATGTATATGTTTACTGAAAAGTTAGATTTGTGAAAACTTCTGAGACACTGTAATAATGCATCTGCTGGTCAATGTTAAAATTGCATCACAGTCGGTGTGTATTAAAGAGCAACTTACAAGAGCTTGCTAGCCAGTCTCCCGTCGGACTGAATTTTACTGATGAAACTGCCTTTGAGTGCCCAGAGAGTGTGTATTTCAGCATATAGTTAGGTTTCTGAAAAAATATATATTTGTCTTACTTGTTGGGAAATTTGATTACATTTTCTTTATTTTTAACAAAATATAATAAAGTATTTCAGGAAATAATTACTAAAATAAATGATACAGTATTTTGTAATATCAATACAAGTACAGTGGAACTCCGGATTTTGTACGCACCGAATATCGTACATTTCGGATTTAGACCACTTTTTTGAGTGACATTTTGGTCCGGATTTCGTACCTCCACCCGGAAATCGTATGTATCAGACGCGTCTGCCCACCTGGGACGCCGCCACTCATGCATGTGTATACACAAGTGTTGCGTCGTCGATCAAAGGCAGTGGTTGAAATGATAAGGCTTCGGAGGCTTCTTACTTTATTTGCGATAACGTGAAGGTACACAGGCAGTGTGCTTGTGTTCATGGCCCTGAGGGCCATGCCTGCGAGGGAGAGAGGAGTAGGCCTTGTTTACTCTAGGCCGCCTGGACGAGAAGTGAGAAGGAAACACGGTGGAGCAGACTGAAGTGGGTATGGGCCTATAGGTGGCAGCACGAGAATGGGACGAAATATGAACTCAGCCGGCAGACAGCATAGGCTGTCTATGCAGACAGTACAGGCTGTCTACATCGCTCGGCCACGCACCCATGGTCGACCCTGACAATAACTGGCAGTAAAAAAAACTTGGTCTCTCTCTCGCAAGAACAGGGCACAGAACACAAAATAAAAACATATATACATAAACATGTGGACATGGAAAAAAAAACTTCCTACAGAGAGGGAAGAAAAAAAATAGGTGTGCTTCATGGTCTAAGGCAGTGAGCGTCGATGCATCAAAGCACGCCTTCCTGCGTCTGGACAGATACTGCAACACAGGAGACATCGCTGCTGCTGAGCTGTGACGTAATAGGGTACGGTCTCCTCTGAGTGAGTGAGAGAGAGGCAGGGGTGGGCTGGCTTGCATGCCCACCGGCTTGCCAACTGGTATAAACTATGGGAACTAGGCATGTAGGCTTACAGCCTATATTCTGCTCAGCTGGCAGACAGCATAGGCTGTCTATGCAGACAGTACAGGCTGTCTACATGTGTCTCTCAGTCTGGCTCTGTCACTGGTCGAGTGAGCATTACTTCGCACGTTCATCCGAAACATTTTGTAATAATCCATTGTTTTTTGTGCTTAACTATCGAGTGCGAAATAAGCCACCATTGGCCCAAAGAAAGTCCTTATGGAGAGGGATTCCCCTTCCAAACAATAAGCTGTCCTCTCTCTCCCCCCCTCCTCGCCTTCTTCCATACTCCAACAAGAGTCTTCAATAAAGGTATGTAATAGTGATTTAAATGTTTATTTATCCATTTCATTAGTGCTTTATATTAATTTCTCATTGTTTTCTGTATGTAAAACTATAGAAATTCTTTAAAATGTATTTTTAGTTAATATTTTTGGGTGTCTGGAACGAATTAATTGTATTTACATTATTTCTTATGGGAAATATTACTTCGGGTTTTCGTACGTATCGGATTTAGACCGACCTTCTGGAACGGATTAAGTACGAAACCCGGGGTTCCACTGTAATTTTTTTTTTTTATTAACACATCGGCCGATTCCCACCAAGGCAGGGTGGCCCGAAAAAGAAAAACTTTCATCATCATTCACTCCATCACTGTCTTGCCAGAAGGGTGCTTTACACTACAGTTATAAAACTGCAACATTAACACCCCTCCTTCAGAGTGCCGGCACTGTACTTCCCATCTCCAGAACTCAAGTCCGGCCTGCCGGTTTCCTGAATCCTTCATAAATGTTACTTTGCTCACACTCCAACAGCACGTCAAGTATTAAAACCATATGCCTCCATTCACTCCTATCAAATACGCTCACACATGCTTGCTGGAAGTCCAAGCCCCTCGCACACAAAACTTCCTTTACCCCCTCCCTCCAACCTTTCCTAGGCCGACCCCTACCCCGCCTTCCCTCCACTACAGATTTATACACTCTCGAAGTCACTCTGTCTCGTTCCATTCTCTCTACATGTCCAAACCACCTCAACAACCCCTCCTCAGCTCTCTGGACAATCGTTTTGGTAATCCCGCACCTCCTCCTAATTTCCAAACTCCGAATTCTCTGCATTATATTCACACCACACATTGACCTCAGACATGACATCTCCACTGCCTCCAGCCTTCTCCTCGTTGCAACATTCATCACCCATGCTTCACACCCATATAAGAGCGTTGGTATAACTATACTCTCATACATTCCCCTCTTTACTTCCATGGACAAGGTTCTTTGTCTCCACAGACTCCGAAGTGCTCCACTCACCCTTCTCCCCTCATCAATTCTATGATTCACCTCATCCTTCATAGACCCATCCGCCGACATGTCCACTCCCAAATATCTGAATACATTCACCTCCTCCATACTATCTCCCTCCAATCTGATATCCAATCTTTCGTCACCTATTCTTTTTGTTATCCTCATCACCTTACTCTTTCCTATATTCACTTTCAATTTTCTTCTTTTACACACCCTACCAAATTCATCCACCAACCTCTGCAGCTTCTCTTCAGAATCTCCCAAAAGCACAGTGTCATCAGCAAAAAGCAACTGTGACAACTCCCACTTTGTATTTGCTTCTTTATCTTTTAGCCCAACACCTCTTGCCAAGACCCTCGCATTCACTTCTCTTACAACCCCATCTATAAATATATTGAACAACCACGGTGACATCCCCATCCTTGTCTAAGGCCCACTTTTACTGGGAAATAGTCCCCTTCCCTCCTACACACTCTAACCTGAGCCTCACTATCCTCATAAAAACTCTTCACTGCTTTCAGTAACCTTCCTCCTATTCCATACACCTGCAACATCTGCCACATTGCCCCCCTATCTACCCTATCATACGCCTTTTCCAAATCCATAAATGCCACAAAAACATCTTTACCCTTATCCAAATACTGTTCACCTATATGTTTCACTGTAAACACTTGGTCTACACACCCCCTACCTTTCCTAAAGCCCCTTGTTCATCTGCTATCCTGCTTTCTGTTTTACTCTTAATTCTTTCAATAATAACTCTACCATACACTTTACCAGGTACACTCAACAGACTTATTCCCCTATAATTTTTGCACTCTCTTTTGTCCCCTTTGCCTTTATACAAAGGAACAATACACGCTCTCTGCCAATCCCTAGGTACCTTACCCTCTTCCATACATTTATTAAATAATAGCACCAACCACTCCAAAATTATATCC